>JAPKLW010001101.1:94938-152968 GCA_026898455.1 Plectranthus barbatus
AACAAGTAAGCTACTGGGAAGGGAATCCTTAGACAGATTTCCCAACAGCTGACCATATAACTTATATTTTTTTAAATGTAGAGTAATGATAAATATTGTCGAGGACAGTTCCTAACAGCCCAGCCCAAAACAGATTATTAAGTTAATCAAGATCCTAAATCAAAGTGATATAGAAACTCATTTAATCAAAGCACAGTAAAAATAAAGACCCAGACAAATAGGGATTTATTTGAAGAAGACTCAGTCAAATAACTGATTGGAGAAAAAATCGCCCTCATTTTTGGGAATAAGTTAGATATTAAGCTTATAAGTAGGGATGTTACATTTTATAAAAGGAAGAGGGGATTCACGTCTCCTTTCCCATATATTTTACTTAATTTTCTGTCTAACCCTATTTATCAATATTTGATTTATCTTTGTTATTGTCGATTATTTCATCTCAATACAAATCCATGGGCTCAAATAAATCGAACCTCAACATTGGCGCCCACCGTGGGGCCCTATAGATTTCAAACGAGATGAACAATTACTTTGCAAGGATGATGAACGATCGAGGGTAATGAGAACATAGTTGAGTCGTAAGAATCATTGACCTCTATTGCTGAGTTCGTTCCTTTTGTTGTTTCCCTCGACCAAACCAGTTGGTTTTAGTATTAGTTTTGTTCAAATATATTTTTTTCCAGTTTTCTCGATTCATGGATTGGATAAACGGCGACCGCCATTTATGCAATTCGGTCTCCGTTTCTGCGTCGAATGAAAATACAAGAAATTACAGAAACGACGTCCTAGCTGCAGAATCGTCGACCACCAAGTACGCATTTTGGGTCGCCGTTCCTGTCATGAACAAAAACTGAAGATTTTTGCCGATCTCTTCTAACTTCTTTCTTTTCCTGATGCAAAAAGACATCGATTGGCTCCATGGTACTCGATCATTTCCTGTAAGCAGCTTAATTGTGCGTGAAATCTGCATAAACAACCCAAAACAAAACCAAACGTAATATTTCCTAAAAGAGTATGAATAAAGCATAGAAATATCGCTGAACGATCTAATCCAAGGCAAATAGCTAGCATATTCACAACATTAAATGCACAAAATGAGTGTTTATCAATACACCCCAGAACAAAATGGGGTGGTTGTGGAACGAATGAATTGCATCATTCTGGAAATGACTCGTGCAATGATGATCGAATCTCACGATCCAATCTCTTTCTAGCCCGAAGCAGTCGCTACTGCAGTTTATCTCCTCAACCGGCTTCCCATAAAAATCAAAAACCTCAAAACTCCACTTGATATATTATCCACCCATGCACAGATACCCCCACCTCTCACTCTTCAGCCTCGAGTCTTTGGTTGTTCCGTGTTTATTCATATCCCTAAACACAAAAGAACAAGATCTTCCCTTTGTGCAGAAAAATGTGCATTTCTAGGTTACGAGGTGAATCAAAAGGGGTATTGGTGCTATAACCCTAAAACCCGCCAAATTATCACAACAATTCACTGTACCTTCCTCAAAATTGAGTTCTTCTTTAGCCATCTTAGCAAACAGGGGGAGAGTAGAGATATTCCAAAAGAGGGTGACTCACTAAGCTGGCTGATAAGTTCATAATTTTACGTAGTTATCTAATTTATTTTCTAATATTTTATGTATATTTATTAAGCTTATTTATATATTTTATGCATGAGTCAATATTGGTATTATGCGTGTCATGATGTGTTTTTACAGGTTTTAGGCCAAATTCAATGGAAATCCATACCGAAAGCAGTTGATGTTCAAAGAAGCAATTACAAATTATTACACACATGGAATTTGAGCTAATAGATCATGTCAATAGAAATATCTTCAAATTAGCTTTCCAATGCAACTGGAATCGGGTCAATCGGAGTTGGAGAGTGAAAGTTATGACCAAAACCGTGAGACCGCGCAGGAGGGGCGAGAAAAGACGAAGTCCGGAAAAGTGAAGGTTTGGTAACGACCGACGTGGAAGGCCACATTGAACAACTTGGCTGCATATCGACCGACGTGCACGCCCATATCGACCAACGCAGAAATCTGGAGAGAGAAATTCGAATATATCATATTTTTAGCACTAGATTTCATAAGATACACATACACCTCTATAAATACCCTTGTATTTTTTACTTTTTAATTATTTTTATTTCTGCAATCAAGTTTTAGAGTTTTGAGAGTTGGGAAACACAAAACCCTTTATTTTTCTTGTAAGTTATTTATTTTAATGCAATTTAATATGTTTTCTTTTGGATTTCTATCTGCTATGAGTGGCTAGAAACCCTAGCGGGTTCTAGGGCAATGAATGATTAGTCTTGAATGCATGTTTAATTGATTAACTCAACATTGCATGGTTTTGAATTCTTGGTTTAATCATTAGAGTCTAGAATTGAATTAAGATCTAAAGATAAAATTAATTCTAGGTTTATAGTTATTAATTGAAAGACTGAGAGGAGAAAATTAATAACAGGAAAAAAAATTGAATACACTTAATCTCTGTCCTAGGGGAAGATAGTAATTGTTGGGATTAATTGGTGGAATTAAAGAAGGTTGATTATTAATGTATTATTGAGGCCCACAAAGCACACACATTCACATAATAGGAACTTAGGCTATAATTGTCCGACCAAGAAGTTTTAGTATTTATATGATTTCCCACCAATGCGAGTTAATTGATATACATGTATTCTGATTAATTGTTCGTGCTAGAATCTGTGTTCCTCCAAATTTGTTTTCACAAACTCTTTAATTTCCAGTATTGTTTTCTTTACTTTTATAAAATCAAAACCCCTAATTTTCTGTTACTCAAACAATGAATTTTAGGACAATAACTAATACATAGGATAATTTCCCCATACAATTCCCTTGGGTTTGACATTCGAGTTTATAAATTTATTTACCATTGTTCTGCAATTTATCTGAAGATTTAACAGTGATCAAATTGGTACCGTTGTTGGAGACTTGTTATATATTATTTTGTTACTAGTTCGTTCTAGGATTTCCTGGATTGAGTTTTATTTTGTTTTATTTTTATTTCGGTACGTGTGTGCATTTTTATTCTTGATTTCGATTGATGTCGGTACACGTCAATTGACGTTGAGAATCTCCGTGCATCGATCGACACCTCTCTATGTCGGTCGACATCGACTGATTTCTACCCTATTTTTGTCTCAAGTTGTGCATGAACACGAGGGCTCGAGGCAAACCACTTGAGGCATCTTGTCGAAAAAGGAATCGGAGAAGGATGGAGCCACTGAATAATCAAAATCCACAAGAGGATGATATGAATATGCCCCCTTTGAAGGATCTCGATGCACAGCTTACAGTAGGGGATGCTCTAGCTCTTATTCAGGAGGTGCATTGGATGCGCAAGGCAGTTCGACAATTGAAAGAAGAAAATGATACTGAAAGAGAGGCTGCACGAAGAAGGCAGATGGAACAAGAAAGAGACAGACTGTGCCTCGATGATGAGGATCCGAATGCGATAGGAAGAAGGTACAAGCCGTAGCCCTGTAATGAGGGATTCAATATTGGCATCAACGCCAATAATTTTGAACTCAAGACCGGGCTAATTCAGATGGTTCTGCAGAACCAGTTCCGCGGCAGAGCTGTAGAGGATCCCTACGCACACTTCCGAATGTTCGCAGAAGTGTGCGACACCATCATACAGAATGGAGTAGATGAGGACGTGATTCGACTGAAGCTTTTTCCCTTCTCACTTAGTGATCTAGCTAGATCTTGGCATACCGGGCTGGACTGTAGCAAGATCCGGACATGGGGGAATTCAGAGTTGAATTCCTCTTGAATTTCTTTCCACCCATCATCATCATTCAGAAGAAGATGGAAATCCTACAGTTCCATCAGAGGGTGGATGAGTCATTATTTGAGGGATGGAGCAGGTTTAATGAACTGCTCAGGAGCTGCCCCGGTCATGGAGTCGATACAGAGGAGCAGGCTCACATCTTCTACCAAAGAAAAATGAGAGGACTCAGGAGTTCGTGGATAATGCTGCTGGGGGATCTATCATGAGAAAATCTGCGGAGAAGGCACTGAACCTATTCAAGAAGATGGCGCTCCATACACAAAAATGGGCGAATCCGAGGAGGCCCCAAATCAAAGATGTGGAGAAAATTGAGGCAGATGATCCCCTCAAGGCTGAAGTTGAGAAGTTACGAGAAGACCTCGAGAAGTTGTCTGCAGGATGTTCAACAACTGCAGTTGCACAGAGGCAACCTGAAGCCCCTATAGATGTGAATTAAATGAACAGAGGTGGCTATCAGAATCATCCACGGTAAGGGGGATACCAGTATCCGGCGAGAAACCACCATGGTTTCTCTTATTCTCATCTTGAGGTGGCCAAGCTACCACCACCGGGTTTCGATGTGTTAAACGGAGAAGTGGTGGAGAAGAAGAAGGACACCTTGGATGATCTCTTGGCCAAATTCATCAAAGCCTAAGACCATCGGTTTGGGAAGCTGGAGCAGGAAGTGACTGGGGTGCACACTAAGGTTGACCGAGTGGGGAAACACCTTCAGATGATAGAGACGTAGGTCAGCCGAATTGCGAGTACTATTGGAGCCCAGCACAAGCATGGACAGCTCCCGAGCACAACTTACATGAACCCGAGGGGTCAAAAATACTGCAAAGCTGTCACGCTGAGGTCTTGGACGAGCTACAAGGGTCCCAAGGTGATTTAGGATGAGTCTGGAGATGAAAGGGAGAAAAATTGTGCTGGAGGTGGCTCGACTTCGATCAACGCACCTCACACATCGATCGAAGTTGAGGATGGAGGTGATGAATGTTTGAGCGATGAGGAGAGCTCGAAGCGGAAAATGTCGACAGACATATGCACGTTGATCGATGCATCCTGCATCGATCGATGCGCAAATAAAGCCACAACGACCGATGCAACATCAAGTCGGTTGACACCGAAGCCCATTCTGGGCGAGAATTCGAGGCAATCTGAAGATCAACTCCCTCCTATGCCGTTTCCACAGCGGTTCGCGAAGCAGAAGGAAGACTCCAAGTTCTTCAGATTTGTGGAGAATCTGAAGAAGGTCAGTATCAACATCCCGTTGATCGAAGCCCTGAAGGAGATTCCGGGGTACATGAAGTATCTCCAAAAATTAATGAGTGGAAAAAAATAATTTTTGGAGAATGAGACGGTGAAGATCCATGAGCAGTGCAGCCTGCTACTAAAAAAGCACGTGCCCATCAAGAGAAGCGATCTTGGATGCTTCTCAATTCCAGTTGAGATCGGGGGATGCACTTTTTAGCGAGTACTGTGTGATACTGGGGCCAGTATCAACCTGATGCCGTACTCCATCTACAAGTGTCTCAACATCGGAGAGATGAGGCCCATGACGATCACTCTGCAAATGGTGGACCGCTCTGTGTCATGCCCGAAAGGTATACTAGAGGATGTGCTCATTTGCGTGGGCCATCTCATCTTTCCTGTAGACTTCGTGGTGCACGAGATGAAGGAGGACGAGAACATGCCCATGATCTTGAGGCATGAGTTTCTCGACACCAGCGCCGCTCTCATTGACTGTCGAGGCGGCGAGATCACAATCCGAGCCAACAACGAGAAGATCACCTTTGTGATCGACAAGAGCAAGAAAAATGTGGAGTGCAATCAGATCTCCACCACTGAAGATGCTAAGGAGTCCGAATCTGAGGAAGAGGAAGCTACTGCTTTCGAGTGGTAGCGTGGAAACGAAGTGGTGAAATTGTCAACTAAGCCACTTCCCTCTGAGCTCACCACCATTGTCAAGGACCGGAGAGTTTACATGGTGGGTGCCAAAGATCGGCGAGTTTGGACCCGACCTCCTTGGTGTTGATTTAAGGTATCGTCTAGCTACAACATTAAATAAAGCTTTTGTTGGGAGGTAACCCAACCTTTTACTTGTTTGCTTTTTAATTTTTGTACTTTTTCTTTTTATTTATTTTTATTTTCGAATTCTGCTTGCACTTACTTTGTTTTGCAGCACAAAAGAAATGAAGGGAGTATTCTCGACTTCGATCGATGCAGCCTGGCATCGATCGAAATTGAGATAGTGACATGATACACTTTGGTCCGTGGGGAGGATCGATAAGAAGGCTTCACGTCGGCCGACGAGGATCTGCGTCGGTCGACGCGAAGTGCCAACAACCTGAATTCACGCCGCACGACTTTTGAAGATTCTGGGGGATAAAAGTTGATATTTGAGATCAACTACGAGGTACCGTTCCCTCTTTTGTCTGATTTTCAAACTTTTCCACTTTTTGAGTTGGAAATAAGTTTGGGGGGATGTGGACAAAAGATGGAACATTCTATCTTTATTTATTATGCTTTCAGTATTTAAATTTCTGCCTAGAATTTTAAATTTTTATTCTATTTTGTAGGGAAAATTTTTGAGCTTTGACATAACCTGAATGAGACTGTGAGATTCGAATTGATTGAGGGTTGGGTTTGAATTAAATGTGAATGTGGTTAGATGCCCATGAATGTAGAAGACCGCATGATAGGATTATTTTGAAAGTTATGCTTGCATGATGATTGAGTTGAATTGAAATTAATTGTGGAAGAAAATTTTTAAACCATTGTGTGAGAAATTTGAGCCTTTATTTCGTTTGATGTGAGATTCACATGTGTGTTTTGATTTCTCTATAACTTGCCTATTTTCTATGTTGAGACTGCATAGTGTGCACAAGTTTAGGAGATGATATTAGGTCATCTTTGTTAACCCAATATCCTAAACACTATCCCTTCACAATGAAATTTTTCCTAGTTAGCCACTTTGAGCCTTTATAATTCTTTCCTTGTCTATGAGCTTAAGAATAATGTTGGTTTTGCTCGTGTCGGAGTTGTGGTATGTATAGGGTGGATTGATAGTGAATTGGGGATAAGAAATGATAAATTAGTGGTTGCGAAGATGTATGAGAGAAAAGCTCAAATAATAATTAGAATTCTCATAAGCTCTCTGAAAAGAGAAGAATATAAAATTATGAAAAGAGCATAAGAGATTCAAATGAGCTAGAAAAAAAATGAGTTTGTTGATATATATGAGGAGATGAGGTGGATGTTGTTAGAGAGTGGTTTGATTTGTTGAAAATAGCTAACTCAATTGATTTAGTCACTTGGCAAAATTTTCCCTACCTTATCAGAAAAGCCTACATTATAACCTATCAAAAGCCCTTTTTGATTCTAAACTTGTGTACACATTCTAGCAGTGGAGATATTAGAATATTTGCAAGCCTATGGTAGATTTCTTCATACATGTTGTTGAGTGCTTTCATCTATACCTTAAACACTTGAGAGTTGAGTGATACACTTCCCGTGAGCTCTTCCACGGTTGATGAATTTTCTGTCTCTTTCGAATTGCTTGTGTGTAGTGGATTTTTTATCCTTGACTGTGATGAATCTTTTGAGGCATTGCACTTTAACCGCATGATCTTTTCATTTCTTTCTTGCCTATTGATTGAGGACAATCAAACGTTCAAGTTTGGGGGTACTCACTTATCTATATTATTTTCTACTATTTTATGTAGTTTTATTAAGTTTTTTTATATATTTTATGCATGAGTCAATATTGGGTGGTATTATGCGTGTCATGGTGTGTTTTTATAGGTTTTAGGCTAAATTCAATGGAAACCCGTACCGAAAGCAGTTGAAGTACAAAGAAGAAATGAGGAATTCTTCCACACATGGAATTTAAGTTAATGGAGAATTTCAGTAGAAAGATCTTCAAATTAGCTTTCCTATGCAACTGGAATTGAGTCAATCGGAGTTCGGGAGCGAAAGCTATGGCCAAAACCGTGAGACCGCACAGGAAGGGCGAGAAATGACTAAGTCCGGAAAAGTGAAGGATCGGTATCGAACGACGTGGGATCCTTGTCGATCGATGTGGAAGACCACGTCGAATGACTTAGCTTCATATCGACCGACGTGCGTGCCCATATCGACCGAAGCAAAAGCCATATCGACCAACGTGAAAATCTGGAGAGAGAAATTCGATTTAATTCAAATATATCATATTTTTAGCCCTAGATTTGATAAGATACACATCCACCTCTATAAATACCCTTGTATTTTGAATTTTTAATTATGTTTTATTTCTGCAATCAAGTTTTAGAGTTTTGAGAGTTAGGAAACACGAAACCCTTTATTTTTCTTGTAAGTTATCTATTTTAATGCAATTTAATATGTTTTCTTTTAGATTTCTATCTGCTATGAGTGGCTAGAAACCCTAGCAGGTTCTAGGGCAATGAACGATTAGTCTTGAATGCATGTTTAATTGATTAACTCAACATTGCATGGTTTTGAATTCCTGGTTTGATCATTAGAGTCTAAAATTGAATTAAGATCAAAAGATAAAATTTATTTTAGGTTTATAGTTATTAATTGAAAGACCGAGTGGAGAAAATTAATAACAGGAAAATGAATTTGAATACACTTAATCTATGTCCTAGGGAAAGATACTAATTGTAGGGATTAATTGGTGGAATTAAAGAAGGTTGATTATTAATGTGTTATTGAGGCCGACAAAGCACACACATTTACATAATAGTAACCTAGGCTATAATTGTT
The DNA here is from genome assembly GCA_026898455.1 of Plectranthus barbatus. NCBI lineage: Eukaryota > Viridiplantae > Streptophyta > Magnoliopsida > Lamiales > Lamiaceae > Plectranthus > Plectranthus barbatus. The sequence goes on from JAPKLW010001101.1 coordinate 103,516, forward strand.
CGACCAAAAAGTTATGGTATTTTTATAATTTCCCACCAATGCGAGTTAATTGATTTACATGTATTCTGATTAATTGTTCGCCCTAGAATCTATGTTCCTTTAAATTTGCTTTCACAAACTCTTTAATTTCCAGTATTGTTTTCTTTACTTTTATAAAATCAAAACCCCTAATTTTATGTTACTCAAATAATGAATTTTAGGACAATAACTAGTACATAGGATAATTTCCCCATACAATTCCTTTGGGTTCGACATTCGAGTTTATAAATTTATTTGCCTAATGTTCTACAATTTATTTGTAGATTTAACAGTGATCACTGGCTTACTTATCCATTTTTCTCTAATGAAGATCCACAATCTGCCAACATTACAGAAGCTTCTACGCCTGAGCTTATCACTGAGAAAGTTACTCATATCCCACCACCAGTGCCATCTCCAATAGCTCCGACTTCGGTGTCCTCCTCAGACTCACATCTTGTTGACCCTGAGTCAGACCCAGAGGTTGAAGAGCTGGAAACCTCTGATCTTCTCAGACCTTCTAATCAAGGCTATATTTTACCTCCGAGAACCAACATGGGCGTCCCATCTTGACGATACTCTCCTGAAAGAGGTGGAGGTAACCGATATTCCATTGGGTCTCTTGCAAAGATGATTCAGTCAGATAATGCTAGCAAATTTGAGAAAGCATTGTATGAGGAGACTATCCCGCGCACAAAGAAGGCTGCTATTCGAAGTACGAACTGGAAACATGCTATGGATAAGGAGATGGAAGCTTTTGCCAGAAATACCACTTATGAAAAGTGTCAGTTACCAGCTGGGAAGAAACCAATCGGGTGCAGATGGGTGTTCACTATTTAAAGAAAACCAGATTGGTCTATTGAGAGATACATGGCTCAGCTTGTTGCGAAGGGCTATACCCAAACTAATGGAGTAGATTATGCTGAGATTTTTTCCCCTGTGGCAAAAATGAACTTTGTTCGGGCACTTCTGTCCGTAGCTGCTAACAGAGATTGGACACTACATCAGTTTGATATGACGAATGCTTTTCTACATGGGGAATTAAAAGAAGAAGTGTATATGGAGCCACCACATGGATATGCTCAGGAGTTCAAGGAGAATGAGGTTTGCAAATTGAAGAAGACTCTTTATGGGTTGAAGCAGTCACTAAGAGCTTGGTTTGGAAGGTTTACAACTGTGGTGAAAACGTTGGGGGTACTCTAAATCTAACTTTGATCACACTTTGTTCATCAAAAGGTGAGGCGATCTCATGATGTGTAGATGATATAATTATGACAGAAGATGACCTTGAAGAAATTGAAGAGCTGAAGATAAACCTATTCAAGAAATTTGAAATGAAAGATTTGGGTAATTTGAAGTATTGCTTGGGAATTGAAGTACCACAGTCAAAGGGTGGCATCTTTATCAGCCAAAAGAAATACATCTTGGATATATTAGCCAAAACCGGAATGGTGGAGTGTAAACCGGCAAGCACTCCTATTGTTCCCAACCATGGACTTCAAATTAAAGAAGAAGACGAAGGAGCAGATCGTGGAAGGTACCAGCGGCTCATAGGAAAGCTTATATATCTCTCACATACTAGACCCGACATTGCCTATGCCGTGAGTGTTGTCAGTCAGTTTATGCACCAGCCACAGTATAAACATATGGATGCAACCATCAGAATTGTCAGATATCTCAAAGGAACTTTTGACTACGGGATATTGTTCAAGAAAACTGGACATATAGATATTCAAGCATATACAAATGCATACTGGGCCGGAAATCCTATTAACAGAAGGTCCACAACAGGGTATTTTGCTATGGTTGGAGGGAATCTTGTATCCTGGAGAAGTAAGAAGCAAAAGGTGGTAGACTTGTCCAGTGCAAAAATGGAATTCCGTGGGATCAAGAGTGGTCTTACATAAGTTCTATGGTTGCGGAAGCTAATGATGGAACTCGGTCTTCGTTCAGGAAAGACGTGCAAGTTATTGTGTGACAACAAATCAGCCATAAGTATCTCTGAGAATCTGGTTCAACATGATAGAACCAAACATGTTGAGATAGACGAACACTTCATCAAAGAAAAGATTGAACAAGGGATCGTTGCCTTGTCGTTTGTCTCATCCAAGGAACAACTGGCAAATATACTCACTAAAGTCGTTGGTTCTAGGAGCTTATCTGGAGTACTTAGCAAGTTAGGTGTCAGGAATTCCATCACATAACTTGAGGGGGAGTGTTGGAAAGAAGATCTGCAAATAAGGAAGGAAATAACCTCAAGAGGTGGTCCGATTCAAGAAGGAAGGATTGACCAAATCAAATTAATCCATACCTTATATTTTGTCTTAATTTTTGTTGTTTCCTTTGTGTTCTCTTTCTTGGATCTATAAGATATACTAGTGTTAGACAGATAATTATCTTTTGAGAAATATAGCCCTTCAAACACTCTCAAATTCTCTCGTTTTCTCTTAACATGTTGGAATTAATTAATAACAACACAAATAATAGGAAAAATTCAAACGGCTCAAAACGTTGTGTCTGAAGATGAAGAGCTAGAAGGAATATTCTTCTAAACAGATAAGTTCATTACCTCGTTAATTATTCTAGTTTAATCCTTGTATAATTCAACTATTAGTTTTATATATCTGTCAATCTATAATACTATTTTGTTGTATAATCCAGTATTTCTCAAAACAATGGATTGCCTAATGAATTTTGATTTGAAGTTCAAAAGAAACTGATGGAGTAAACAGAGAGCGAAGACCGGAGAGTCATACGAATTCAAGACAACTATGCTTAAGGCCATTTGATGAGTAAAGCTAAAAGTTTTCAAAAGAAAATGCGATATGTTGAAGTAACTCGAAGAATGGGTAACGCCATTCCACTGGGCTATGTTGATCCGAGTCCACAAGACATGCTTGGGGCTCGATATGACGTGTAACATGCCCTGTTTGGTACAATTATTTAAAATTTGAGTATTTTCAATTATTTATTTGACTAATTTGCAGGAAATAGCAAAGACATTCCGCAACCGCCCTTTAATTACGAGAATACCATTAGTTTGGGAGCCAAAATACCAAAGGCACCTCGCCATATCATCCTCTCGACCACACTCAGGGCTCGCTATTGACCCCAAATCCTCCTCTCCAGCAACCCCAACTCCAATCGACTAAGTGACACAAAAATCTAAGTCACAACTTAGTGTCGTGGGGCAAACTCTGACGCGATCGGCACCATTGTTCGGGATAATAGGTCCCTCCAAGGGAATCCTCTGACGCCCACACTTTGTCAGAACTTGCCCCACAAGTGCTCCACGGAGCCTAAACAGACTGCACGCATGAGAGTGACACTCTATGCAAGAGATCACTCCCCGGAGTGATTCTAACACGTGTGAATTCCGAACCCACGCATCGGCCCACGGGGCGGCATTCTCATGCCACCCGACACAGTCATACGCTTGCATTCCCAGAGAATCACCATACTAACTCGGAGTAGTATCCCGACTACTCCCTACTGGAGCTGCTTCCCTAGGAAGCACCTCCCGAGCCCTAAGGATAGTCTCTCGGATGCCTCAAAACTTTGCACTCTGTATGCATCCCGGTCGAAGGTTTTGATTCCAGCACCTATCCCGGATAGGCCCTGAAACCAAAAGGGGTTATTGTTGAGAACAATTCCTAACGGCCCACCCAAACCAGATTATTAAGTTAAAGCTCGTATCGATATTAATCGCTGCAGCCCAGTTAATCAAGATCCAAAATCAAAGTGATATGGAAGCCCATTTAATCAAAGTACATTAAAAATAAAGATCCAGTCAAATAGGAATTTATTCGAAGAAGGCTCAGTCAAATAACTGATTGGACTCATTCCCCAATTTTAGGGAATAAGTTGGACATTAACCTTAAAAGTAGGATGTTACATTGTATAAAACAAAGAGGGGATTCACGCCTCCTTTCCCATATATTTTTCTTGATTTTCTCTATAACCCTATTTTTCAATATTTGATTTATCTTTATTATTGTCGATTATTTCATTTCAATACAAATCCATGGACTCAAATAAATCTAACCTCGACAAATATTATTTTATTAAATAAATACTTAGAAATTTATTTGTTGATACAATTAATAATTTTTATTGGAGATATAATTTGTATTAAGTGTGGTGAAAGAAGATTTCAGGTTTATTAAAAATGGGACTACAATTTCTCTATTAAAGGTAAAAGTTATTTCTGTCAAATAATAATTAACTATAAAATAAATTTACTTTTATAATACTATCTTCGGCCAGTTAAGATTATCGGCAAACAATATTTCTATTTTACAAAACTAAATTTACACTACCGCATGTTGAGCGAACAAATACTCTTCAAAACAATATATATTTAATTCAAAAATATCATGGTAATAATATTATTCACTTTATTGAATAATAATTTATGTTTAAGTGAATATGTTATAGTAGTTCACCTAAAATAATACTAATTACGTATTACATAAAAATCTGTGAAAAATACTAAACTGGTCTAATAAATTATCCCTACATATATTATTTATTCATAGTTGCACTCAAAATAAAAGTATTTGAATTTGCAGTCCTAACACTTGTCAACTGTTGAGGGTGAAATCGTAATGAATTCGGAGCCTCGAGAACTATCAACACGAATAAGCAAGAAACAACATAACAAAAATGAAGGCACTATATCAATCGGTATATGTGAAATGCAAATGAATCAAAGTGGTAGAATAGCGAAAGAATCAAGCTCTCAGTTTTCTCAGACTAATTGCTAGTGCGAGCAAGGTTAAATTCTCTTGTTTTTTCAATGCCGCGAACTTGTGCATACAGGAGATATTTATAGAGGAGGGCTATCATCTAGTGTTTCCGCAATCTTCTCTCAGCGGTTAGGAGGCGTCTCCGGGAAAAATGGGGTGGTTCATCCACGTGGTAGTTGAGGTCTCCGAAAGTCCCGTTAGCTAGTCGTTAAGCCCTCGTCACCCTTCTTGACCGTTTGGAGTCGTCAAGGCAGGTCGATACTCGCACATTGAGCTTCCTCTTTGATGATCGAACTGTCCCTCATTCTGGTCGAACTACTACAGGTCCATCGGACTGCTTTTTGCCTATCGGAGTGCTTTCACGGCGAGCTTCGATCCATATAGACTGGGCACACGTGATCTCACTGGGCCGGTACAGTTACTGTTTCCCTACTAGGGCCCACTCGGCCGTGCGTTGGGCCCTTGGCTTGGCCGAACTTGGTTCGATCCCCAACAATAGCCCCTTTGGCTTAGCTGGCTGCGCCTGGCGAGGCCTATCAAGTCAAAACAAGAGAAAAATGATAACTGAACCCCGGTGGGGCGTATTCTATGATATGGTTTTTCCAGACTGTGGCCCTTCGAACTTCCTCATGGGTAGTTCGGTGCTATCGGGGTGCTTATGAACACCTTTTGGCTTTGAGGACCAGTTCTTCTATGGGGGTCCTCATCTGCGCAGCCCCAAGAGGCAGCTGCGGATACTGTTACCGCGGGCCCGAAACTGCGGCGTTTGATGGTACAGTTTGAGTTCTGTCCTATTTTTAAGTATGGCCATCAAGCGAGCCCCAGCAAACTCATTGGTTTCACGAGATGGGGTCTTATTAGGTCTTAAGAAAGTTTATTGAGGTCGGGCTTGCCGAACTAATTTGAGGTAGATCGTAGCAGTTCCGATGTGGACTTGGTTTTTTAGGTCGCACATTAGTGGTTATGTTTTTTGTCGAACAACTATATGCAACCTACTTTGAGCGAGGTGCTTTCGAATTATGGGCGGCAAAACTCGGTGGCAGTTACGTAATATCCGAGAAAACCAGGGGCAATTTTGAGCAGTTGAAGGGACGCTGTGGTATAACTGTCGTTTGGGGCGCGGACCTTTCACTTTTCCTGATACAATTGCCTTCCTTGTTCTTTCTCTCCTACGTGTGATTTCTGGCGAGCAACTCTCTACTCCGATCAGCCCTTCCGCGACCGCTTTTTCACTACGGGGCTTCCTCTAATCTCCGATTCGAAGGTAAACGATCACTTCTCCATGTGCTTTATTAAGTTCTTACATCATTTGAGTGCCTGTGGTGGATGATTAGGGTAGTTAGGGTTTACGGTGGTGGTTTTCTGGAGAGTAGGGCTAACCGGGGCTCTTTCTCCTCAGTTTTTCTTTTATTTTAGGTTAATTTTTTTTCAAGATTTGTCTCTGGTTCTTTCTATGAAGAGTTGTTCTGGTTTCGGCTCTCAAAATCGAGAGGATTCTGGCTCGGCTGAGTTTGGTCTGACTCCGCCTTTTACCCCGTCGCCTCCTCGTACTTTCAATGCGGAGGATTTCACCGACCCTGATTGGAGCCTACTCCTTCAGGGCCCTGAAAAGCCAGGCTCAAGTTGGGCTGTTGGCGTTGTGATCGAGAGCCCAGACTCCGATTCTCAGGACAACAGAGTGTTGTCAGAGGCTGTTCAGGGACTGGAGCACTCTACTGGCGGTGCGGAGGCCAGTGGATCGGGCTGGGGTGCTGCAGAGGTAGCCCCTGCGGAGCCTGAGGTGGTTGGGGAATATGTCCTTCCATCTGACTGGAGGAGCCATAGGGTCTTGGGGGCCACTTCGATCGTGTTTAGGGGCACCATGAAGGCGCTGGCCGTCTCAGTTCCTTGTCAGGGGGTGCGATATTCTCTTCCTCGACCTACCAACAAGTTCTTCGACCCCCCTCCGGGCTTTGCGGCATTCTACACGGCTGCGATGGAAAATGGTGTGAACCTGCCCATGCACCCATTCTTCAGTGACGTGTTGGGTTCGTATAACCTTTCCCTGTTTCAGCTCTCGCTAAACAAGTGGTGCCATCTGGTCGGGGTGCTTCTGGTATTGCTCGACCTCGGCTTGGGCCTTCCCATGCTCCGCGAATGGCACCACGTGTATCGCTTCAATCAGAGTCCCGACAAGCACTACTACTATTTCACGAGGTGGTCTGGTGGTAAATTGACGTTGATTAAGAAGCCCCCGTCGAACTCCTCGGACTGGTGGACCACATTCTTTTATCTACAGCTTGATGCGACTGCCCCGGAGTTTCTTCATCATGGGGGAAATCCGATCAGTGGGTTGCTTCTTCTTGGAGAATTGGTATGGTTTCTTTCCAAGTGGTGTTGATTCTTTTTTGTTCTTTTATCTCAGTTACTCCTCGGACGCTCCTGACAGACGCTGAGCAGGCCCGAGTGGATAGGGCCAATGATGTCTCGGAGAACGATCGAAGGTGGTTTGTGGTCCAAAATGGGAGATCGGTCACGGCCGAGTCTGTTTACGATGCAAAGCTCCGCCCCACCCCTATTGCCGAACTGATGACAAGGTCCTGACGTCCGCAGGTGTCTGCAAAGCGGGTCGTGCAGGCCCAGCGCGAGAAGAAAAGGGAGCGAGACGAAGAAGAAGCTCGTCGACGCGCCTAAAACCCCTGTAAGCGTCCTCACATCGACCAGAATATTCCTCCACCACCCCCTCCTCTGAAGCTGCTGCCCAATGATCCTACCTCGACAAGGGTAGAAACACCCTGACCGCCTCTGTTGGGAAATTATTCCTATATCTCCTTTAGGATCGTATTGTAAAAGGTTTTGTTGGATCAAACCTTAGTAGTTTGGTCGATCAATTGTTGAATTCTAGTATAGTCTAGCAACTCTTGTAATGTCCTGTATAGGCTCTAGTATAGTCTAGCAACTCTTGTAATGTCCTGTATAGGCTAAGTATCAAGTCGTTATAGATTAGACTGCTAGAATCACTCCTAGCAGGTTATGGATGCTAGAGATATTAGCAGACGAGGATGACTGCTAGAGATAATAGCGGTCAAGTGCTAAGGAGTATATTTCTAAGGAGATAGCAATACGATGTCAAAAGAAGAGACTGTTAGAATCAAGTGCTTAGCACTCGGAAGTACAAGTAGCAGAATGCTAGAAGGAGATTCTCATTTGCTAAGAGCAAGTATAGCGGAATGCTGAAGGAGTAAGCATTCGCTAGCAGGTAGCAGATTGGTAAAGGCATTAGCATTCCAGAGTCAAAGGAATCAAGTGCTAAACAATAAGCAACTGCTGAGCATTCAGCAATCCGATACTTGTCTAGCAGATTGCTAGGTAAGCTTAGCAGATCGTTCCGAGAAGGCTTAGCAAGGCGAGGTAGCTAACAACGACTACTACACTACAGTTCTGATAGACGTACACGCAAAGGACAAAACTTTCCCGAAGTAGGTCGGAAAGTACTGTACGATGCCGGAATGGATGGATAATGTCAAACCACTCTTGGACGAAGGAGCCATTGTGTCTAACGGGTATGGAGATTCAAAGTTTGAATCTCCAGGTATAAAAGACAAGTCCAGAAGTGAGAGATGACTACTGCTTCCATTACTCACGAGCTAAGGAACCTCAACCACATTTGAAAAAGTATTAACAGCGAGATTCCTTTGACAAACAAAGAGTAAGAAAAGTAGTCAGTTGAGAGCTCACATTAAAGAGAATATTCAAAGCTCTCAACAACCGTAGTGTCCCCCCATTGAAGATCTGACACTACATTGAAGAGATTCCTTGACTTTGCTCAAGAATCTTCAATCATTGGGATACCTTCCAATCATAGGAAGCATCCAATAGTCTTTTTCTGGAAAGATTTGACTCCGACGGGCATTAGCCGCAAAACCAGACAAAGTTCAGGAGAGAACTTTAAAAGCTCCCCCAGTAGCATAGGACAAGTTTTACGAAGGTTCGCCCTTGACTTGGCCGGAGCTGCAGCTGTCTAAGAAGAACGAAGTAATGGAGGATAGATTTGCTGTGGCCGACTTGAAAGCTCACCGCCTACAGTAACAAAGAATGAAATGAAAGATGCTATAGTAGGAGAGAACACTTCACTACAATTAAAAGTCACATCTTTGACCAATGAAGTCGAAAGACTAAGGTCTGATAGTGATGAACTCTTGAAACTCAAGGATGATTTCTCCAAACTCTCTGAAAATTTTTAAAACCTTGAAAATGAGAATCACGCTTTGAAAAAAAAGGCTAGTAAGGAATGCATTTGTGCTTATACTACTAGCAAGGCAGTACTAAATCCCATTGTGAGCCAACAAAGATCTCATACTGATAGATCTGGGTTAGGCCTTAGTAGTATTGAAGCTTCTAGCAAATCCTCTAAGAAAGTTGCATTTAATAAGGCAGAAAGCAGAGAAAGATTCAATTCGTCTCTGATGGAAAGTTATATGCTAGAGAGGATACTAAGGGAAAGATGACTGCTGAACCCTTGAATGCTAAGCAGGGGGGAAAGATACAAGCAGGGTACATCTGCTGAACCTCAGTAGAGGAATCACAGATCGCATGCTAAGCAGGCATCTGCTAGATCTCAGCAGAGGACACAACAAGCCAATGCTAAGCAGTCATTCCCAGCAGGGTCGAGAAGGAATGCTGAGCATTTTGTTCCAAATGCTAGGAAAGCATATCCTTCCTTCCACAATGGCAAGCAAGTTAATTATCATGATGTAAGACCACAGTATCACCCTCACACACCACATAGGAGGAACTTCTATGTGAGGCCTGAGTCCAAACCATCTCCATTTCAAATGACTAGGAAGGCTAAGCACACAACCACACATAGATCTAATTATGCTAACCATACTTATCCTAAGGTCGAGAAGGTTGTGAAGGGTGAGATCAAGAAGAAAATCTTGAAGATCACCAAGATGTGGGTTCCAAAAGAAATCATGATCGATGCTAATCCCGCAGGACCGATGCTAAGTGGGTACCTAAATCAACTTGTTGATTGTTTTGCAGGATCAGGATCCCTGTTCTAAGACATCAAGTATGTCAAATGAATGAATCCTTGATAGCGGTTGTTCAGCCTACATGACGGGGGATGAAGAGTTGTTCTCTGATATCCAAATATTTTATGGCCCCATAGTCATGTTTGGTGACAATACCAAAGGCAGAGTGGTTGGGAGAGGATGCATAGAGCGAAATGGACTAAGGATTGTCAATGTTGCGCTCATGTCCAATCTCAAGCACAACCTTCTAAGCATTAGCCAGCTATGCGAAAATGGGTACACTGCATCTTTCGTTAATACTGGATGTTCTATTGCTGACAATGCTACAGGTGAAGTAAAGCTTAGAGGCATCCGCAAGGGTGGCCTATATATTGTTGATTGGCAAAGCGATCAACAACATTCATGCTTCGTAGCATTGAGCAAGGAAGAGACAACTTGCCTATGGCACAAGAGGTTAAATCATCTGAATTTTTAAACCATTAACCATCTAGCCAAAAATAAGCTGCTTGTAGGTTTGCTTGCTGAGACTTTCCGCAAGGAAGGTGTGTGCAAAGCTTGCCAGCAAGGGAAGCAGACCAAAGCATCATTCAGATCCAACCCGAAGAAGGCCACTTCAGAAAGGATCCTAGAGCTCTTGCACATGGATCTATTTGGCCCAGTCACTCCACCCACTGTAAGTAAAAATATTTATACACTTGTGGTTGTTGATGACTACTCCAGGTACACGTAGGTTCAATTGCTAAAGACCAAAGATGAAGTAAAGCTCATCCTACCGAAGCTAATCCTCCAGGAGCAGAATAGCAAAGAAGTTACAGTCAAAAGGATTAGATCGGACAATGGAATTGAGTTTTGCAATAGAATTTTGATGGATTTTTGCACCGAAGCTGGTATCGCGCATGAGAAATCCACTGCCAGGACCCCCCTAAAGAACGGTCTAGCAGAGAGAAGGAATCGAACGTTGAAGGAAGCAGTGCGGTCTATGCTAGCCGATTCTGAGCTGTCTGCTAAGTATTGGGGCGAAGCAGTCATGATAGCCTGCTATACACAGAATAGGAGCGCAATCGATGGCATATTCAATAAGACTCCTTATGAAGTGTACAACGGTCGTAAGCCTTCTATTACTCATCTCCGTGCTTTCGATTCGACATGTTATATTCATAACAATGGGAAGTCAAAGCTTAATACTTTTTCGCCTAAATCTGATGAAGGTGTGTTCCTTAGATATGGTCATCCTTCTCAGAAAGGCTATAGAATATTAAATAAGATGACCGGAGTTGTGGAAATAACATGCAATGTTATTTTTTATGAGTTTATCTTAGTGTGCAGAGTTATAAGAGAGAGAGTGATTAGTAATCATGAGACTAATGATTTCCATGGTCAATCGATCTTGAATTCTTTCGAAAATATGTTTATTGACCCGACTAAGTCTATGAGTGATTACAATCCAATCCATACGCACTCAGCAGGTGACCAGACTACTGATCGGGCCAATGATGCTAACAATCATGCTAAGGCCACCAATCCGATTTATCTTAATGATAATTTGGATATTCTGGAATCGCTTGAAGGAGAAGATGAAGAAATTCCAAATCGTGGATGCATTGCTGAAGATGGTGTAGGCGCTGCTGATGATGTTGCCAAAGCCATTGTTGAGCATTTGTAGAATGCTGATGATCAAGCTACTGAAGTCCCTGTTGCTGAAGTTCCAAATGCTGAATTGCCAGTTGAGATTCCTGATGCTACGAATCAGGATGCTGAGATTCAGAATGTTGAACCCCCAAAGATTACTGAGGAAGATGTTGTAGCAGACAACCACCCAATAGGCGAGGCCGATGCTGTAGTTCCAGAACCTAGCAATACGAAGCCAAAGTGGCTATACGATCATCCTTTGGATGATGTCCTTGGTGACATCAATGATCCAATTCTGACGAGACAAGGCAATGCGATGCTAGCGTTTTATATTTCGCACGAGGAGCCTACGAAGGTTGAAGATGCTCTATGATGTCTAGATTAGGTGAATGCTATGCAGGAGGAGCTAGCAGAGTTCACACGCATTCATGTTTGGGATCTAGTTGATAGACCAGAGCATCAGAGTGTTAGTGGAACCAAGTGGGTGTTCAAGAACAAGAAAGATGAGTCAGGAATGGTCATCCGCAACAAAGCTCATCTAGTAGCAAAGGGCTACAGACAATGCGAAGGAATAGACTATGACGAGACATTTGCTCCAATAGCCCGACTGGAAGCTATTCGTTTATTCCTAGCATATGCTACACATCATGAGTTTTCTATGATGCAAATGGATGTGAAGAGCGCCTTTCTTAATGGTGAGCTCAAGGAGGAAGTTTACGTTGAGCAACCTCCAATTTTTGAGCAGGGAAATCAAGTTTATAGGCTAAGGAAAGCCTTATATTGCTTGAAGCAGGCACCAAGAGCGTGGTATGGAACTTTGTCTAAGTTCTTGCTAGCCAATGGATTCAAGAAAGGAAATATATACCAGACACTCTTTTGTATTAAGGATGAAGGAAGCATATTGATTGTGCAGATTTATGTTGATGACATTATTTTTGGATCGAAGAATTCAAGCTTGTGTGACAAGTTTTCAAAGCTGATGACGAGCAATCTCCAGATGAGTATGATGGGGAAGATGTCGTATTTTCTAAGACTTCAAGTCCAGCAGTCAAGGGAGGGGATATTTATACATCAGAGGAAATATATTCATGACATTATTGCGAAGTATTGTCCGGAGAAGACAAAGAGTCTAAGGATTCCAATAAGCACGACCTGTATAGTTGCACTTGAAAAGGAAGGAGATGATGTGAATCCTACTCTCTATCGAGGTATTATCAATTCACTGCTATATCTCACAGCTAGCAGACCAGCTATATCGTATGTTGTTGGTCTATGTGCGAGATATCAAGCAAACCCCAAGAAGTCGCACTTGGACACTGCTAAGAGGACTGTACGATATCTCAAATGCACCGAAGGTCTAGGAATTTGGTATCCAAGGTCAGATGGTCTAGCATTGAGTGGCTACTCAGATTCAGACTTTGGAGGGTGCAAGATTGATAGGAAGAGCACCAGCGGGACATGCCAATTCCTTGGACACGAGCTCATTAGCTGGTTTAGCAAGAAGCAGCACTCAGTGGCTACATCTACTACTAAAGCAGAGTATGTAGCAACCGCTAGCTGTTGTTCGCAAGTCTTGTGGATTCGGCAGCAATTGCAAGATTATGATATTCCTCCTGAATGTGTGCCGATCTACTGCAACAACAATAGTGCAATGTGCATAACGAAGAACCCAGTTCATCATTTGAGGACGAAGCATATTGATATCTGACATCACTCCATCAGAGATCACCAAGAGAAGAAGGATATCAACGTCCAATATATATGCACAGAAGAACAGATAGCGGATATCTTCACCAAACCGCTAGCAGAGGCCAGATTTAAAGAATTATGCATCAAGTTAGGCCTTATGGAGATAGACGATGCTATGGATGAATGAGTTATAATTTTCATTCTTTTTGGATTTCTTGAAGATCTGAAGGAAATAGAGAGACGTATCCAAGCTTACATCTGAAGACTGCTAGATCTTCATGCTAAGTCAAGACCGCTGAGCAGATAGCAGAGGAGTGCTAAGTCCAAGCTCTTAGCATTCCCAAAAGTGTTTGATATTGGGAAATATTCATTGAAGGATGCTAGAGGATTTGGCTGCTGAACTCTCAGCAGACTATATCTATATGAATTGAGTGCTGAGTCCAAGCTCTCAGCAGACTCATGTGCATGCTAAGGATTTCCTATGATAGAGACTGCTGAGTCCAATCGGTAGCAGTCTCCACCATGCAGAGGAAGTCACATGCGGGATGAATTTGAAATTCAAATGGGGTGTGCATTTATTGCGTGCAGACGGCGGCGACGAACAAGAGCTTGACACGTCATCGGCACTCGAGTTCGTAGGGGCGTGGGTCACCATACGAAACATCCTCGCGAAGCCTAGCCATCGATTGGATTTGAAGAGGAGTACCCCAACCGTCAGATCTTTACCCGTAAGGTATATACGCTTATCTCACTCGACTTCCTTCACTTTACAGAAATTCAAATCCTTCATCCCCAATCCTTCAAACCTTTGAGCTCTTAGAAAATTCCCAATCTCTCTAAAAATCTCCTAAGTTCTTTCAATGGCTGCTAACCCTGAATCCCCCACCCAATCGCATCATTGCGAACCATCTGCCCATACGACCTTATCGGATTCGTCTACTGAGTTCGGTACTCCTATTCAATCCCTTACTTCCACCATAACTCTTCATGAGAGGTGGGCTCCAGAATACACCGGTGTCATCAAGAAGGAGGATGTGGAGGACGACATCTCATATGGTCAGTTGGTGACGCTCGCCAAGACCAAGGCACAATCCAATCTGTCCAACAAGCAGAGGCACGCGGCGCAGATTATGAAGGATCAGATTTTATACACCCCTCTTGCCGCTATGCAATTTCCAGACTGGCTCATGGAAGTGCTTGAGAAGGCTGGAGTCATTGGGTATCTGTCAGCGGAGCCATCGTGGTTCCACCCACATATGGTGTCCGAGTTTTATGCTAGGGCAGTAGTGGAGGAGCCCTCTCAAAAATCTTTCAAGACCTCGGTGTTCGGTACGATTTTGGAGGTGAATGTTGATATACTTGCTGCCAAGTTCGGGCTTCCCAAGGACGGTATTCGCATTGCTCAGTATAAGATTCATGATCAGGCGGAGATGGAGAAGCGATGGAAGATGTGGAAGAAGTCGGAGTTGGTGAAAGACAACAAAGGCCAACCGATCACCTTCAAGCCCGCACACCCTATCAACCAATTCCAGGGGGAATTCAAGCTCTTGGCTGAGCTGGTGATCAAGATGTTCCAGTGTGATGCTGGTTCATACTCCCAGATGTCTGCTCACCGGTACTCTGTGATGATGGTCCTGGTGGATAAGGTGAAGGGGAATTGGGCCGAATTCTTTTACTGGAGGTGGCTGGAGCATGTGAAGAAGAATGTGACCGTGAAGAGGGATGGCACATTCTCTTCGAATGTGAATTTTGGATTAAAAATTAGTAAGATTATAGAGATGTTCTTTCACAAGAAGAGGCTGGATGCAAGGGAGAGGTTGCTTCCGACAGATTTCATCCCTCAGATAAGGAAAGCAACTGCTGATCCCGATGCTAGCCGCCCGAGGATACTGAAGGGCACAACAAATGTGGACATCACAATTTCTACTTCCCCAGAGCATCCTGAGGCTGCTGAGCTTGCCTTCCAGCATTTGGAGCACGCCATCGCTATGACTCCGGAGGAGATAGCGGCTGCTAGGAAGGAAGCAAAGACAGAAAAATGCTTCGAGGAGCTTGAAGAAATTGAAAAGCTGGAGCTAGGTGGAGAAGTCCCTGTGCCCACTGCTAAAATGGATCCTCTAGCTGCTACCATTCCCAAGAGGCCCCGCATAGAGATTACTACACCGGAGAGGAGGAGGACTAGGAGGCGGATTTAGAAGCCACTGGACCTGACCTCTAAGGATGTCCCTGCTGAGCCTGAAAAGAAAAGGTCAAGGAGGATGTTAGTAAAGCAATCGGAGCAGCAGAAGAAAGCTGCTAAGGAGACCCCAGAGAAGGTTGCTGCTACTCCGGAAGCAGAGGGACAGCAGAAAGGTAGTCCTTTGTCCTCCAAGACTCTGTCTGAAATATTGAAGGGGATAAACGAAAGGAAGAGGAAGAGGAAAGCAGAGCAGAGGGCGAAGGAGCAGAAAACATACAAGAAGAAGCTCGAGCAGATGATTTTCGAAGCCCGTGATAAGAACTTCGAGAACATTAAGAGGGATGCCGATGAACATGCCGAGGAAAAGAGGGCCGCTCAGTTGTTGGAGCGGGCGGCACGGAAGGCTTCCCTGCTAGCAAGCGAAGCTGAGAAGCAGAAGAAGGGCAAAGCTAAGGAAGGTGGACAGATTACTATTCAAAAAGTGGATGCTAGCGGAGCAATTTTGCCGGAGCAGGAAGCGCTGTCTGACAAAGGTTTCGATCAAATGCTGCACGCAGGAGCATTCAATGTGCCGGAGCAAACAAAAGGGATAGGTGTTCAGATCCGAGCACCAAATGAACATCCTAGCAGCAGTTCAGATGCTGAAATGCCACCTAGGGATAGGGATGCTTGCCCTTCTGGAGCAGGACAACAGGCAGATGATGAAGCTGAGAGTGCCAAGGAACCGCACGTTGAGCAGATTGCTAACGTTGCTGAAAGTCAAGATGCTAAGCAAGTCGCTAGCATCTCCGAAAGGATTGAGAACACACAAGCGGGAGATGGTCAGCACAGAGACTCCTGCTGGATACAAAGATGCTTATTAAGAATCAGATTCCGATGGTGAATCTGAGGATGTATATGGCGCACGCTTTCTGAGGAAGATCAACAGAGGAGCAGACAGTCAGCTATGAGTACCTTTCGACGGTCTTCCAGGGCCCCAATTTAAGCTGAGGAGGATTGCTCAGTGGTGTGCTCCCGTCAATATCAAGGAGGAGGCAAGTGGAGATGTACTCCCTATGCTGTCTGAGCTTGAAAAATTCATATCGGCAGAATATGAAAGAGATTTAGCCTATGTTTTTTATAGATAGATAGATGAAATGACAAAGCAAGGGAAGATTCTAGCCGAGGAGCTGGGGAGGTGGATGTTTATTGATTATGTGACGCATCAGCTGCGCCTGGAGGAAAGAATGCTGGTCACTACTGTAGGGTTTTTCCGTGAACCAAATCACCAAAACCAAACTGAACCGGATCGATCTATGGATATTGCTCATAATTAAAATTCTCAAAAACCTTAGCATGCTCCTATGAATTTAATACAAATATTTGTGGATTTAGGGTTTACCGTAACTCCGTCGAGTCTGAACCGATCTTTCGCGTTTGAATTCCAAATCTCAATTCAACCACGCGATCCGATTTAATCTGCGGAAACAGAAATTAGAGATCTAATTTCTTAGAGAAAATTGAAATAGAAAGAGAGAAGAGAAGAGAAATCTGTTCTCCAGATTAGATCTTCAGGGCTGTGTCCCAATGCTGTTCAGATCTACTACTCGTGAGAACTCCGTAGATCTGTATTCTGAGCAGGACCAGAATCGAAATTCTCCTCCTTTGAAACCCCAAAATCAGCGCCTCTCTCTCTCTCTAGGGTTAGTGTGTTTCAACTGTCTTATGACTTATGAGAGAGAGCTGTCTATTTATAGACCTAGGTTTGGAAACCCTAATAGGCCATTTTGGGCTCAATTCAGCATATTTAATTGGGCCAGTCCTGGGACCTAATGCAAATAATAAAGTGGGCCTATAAATTAATTAATTCCCATGTCCACAACCCAGGACACAATTAATTAATTAATATTAATTCTTTTTCACCACAGAATTAATACTGACCTACCCGTTTATTACCACGTTATGAGAACGGGTTGCATTAATTGAGAATCCCCATATTTAAGGTTACCGGACATCCATTAATTAATCGGAGTCTCTGACAAGCTCTAACTACAATTAATTAATATCTTATAATTCCTGAGTAGTACCACTCAAACCTTATCACTCGTGCCTGAACTTAATCAGCCTGTAAGTCTTTGGCACGATGAATGTTATTGAGCTCCTCAGGGAATGTCCCCATCCTATTACTCGGATATGGTTACCTCAGTCCAGTCTCAGGCGGTACTACACGAACTGTTGTTACCCAATATGCGGATATACGAGCACATTACTAAGGCTCTCCACCATGGCAAGTCAAAGCAACAGTCAACCCGTGCAAACCCCTGAACCTTCATTAGGGTTTGGACTCAATCAATATAATGAGATCTTTTATTCTCTGATGTCAGATAGACGAATATATCTCACTGCGGTCCATCAATACGCCACCTCTGCGTACCAGCATGTCAAGTAACCAAGACAGACTACTTATTCCGACAATACCGCAGCCATCCGGACAGACGTATCCTCATACGCTGTCTCGGCTGTGATCAAGGTTTATGTCTCACTAGGTCAAGTGATCATACTATCTTCTGCAATCTACAACACGCCGTATGATCGTCCCTATCGGTGAGACAAGAGGATACCATTGTTCATACATGTACGATTGTTAACAGATAGGAGAAATAAACCGTTGTATACTCATTGTAATAAATGCTTTCAGTATACAAAACACATCAATCTCCCACTTATACTCAAAGCGTAACTAAGCTATTACAGAGTATACAGTCCGTCTATCTAGTCTGCTGTCACTTTAACCACTATCAGTGGTCGGCATCCACCTCAGACCCAGCTCACGAATATGTCTTTCGTAAACTTTCTGCGGCAAGCTCTTTGTAAAAGGATCAACAAGATTGTCAGCAGTGTCAATCTTCTTAATCATCACATCGCCCCTCGATACAATTTCTCGTATGATATGGTACTTTCTCTCTATGTGTTTGCTTGCCCTGTGAGACCGCGGTTCCTTTGAGTTTGCCACTGCACCAGAGTTATCTCAATAAATTGTGATGTTCCTCGGCAAACTCGGGATCACGCCCAACTCTAAAAGGTAGTTCCGGAGCCACACACCCTTTTTCGAAGCATCGGAGGCGGCGACATATTCCGCCTCCATGGTGGAGTCAGCAATGCATTTCTGCTTTGAGCTCCTCCAAGATACAGCTCCACCTCCCAGGGTAAACACATATCCTGAGGTCGATTTCTTCTCATCCTAGTCCCCTTGGAAATCCGAGTCAGTATAACCCACATGGCACAAATCCTCACTTTGATAAACTAGGCAGAAATTCCTAGTTCTTTTCAAATACTTGAGGATGTGCTTTACAGCAGTCCAGTGCGCCTGTCCAGGGTAAGACTGATATCTTGCTACCATGTCAACGGCATAACAGATATCTGGCCTGGTACACAGCATCGCATACATGAGACTACCCACAGCCGAAGCATATGGCACAAGACTCATATCATCTTTCTCCTGCTGTGTCTGAGGAAACTGCCCACCAGAAAGACGAACGCCATGTTTGAAAGGTAGCACGCCTTTCTTGGCGAGTTGCATGCTGAACCGGGCTATCACGGTATCCACATAGGATGCCTGGGATAAGCTCAACATTCTTCTCTTACGATCTCGTAAGACCTTAATCCTAAAAATGTAGCCAGCTTCTCCCAGATCCTTTATTTGGAACTATTCGGATAACCAAACCTTGATTTCGAACATCACTCCCTCGTTGTTTCCAAATAGGAGTATGTCATCAACGTATAGTGCAAGGAAGACCACGCTCCCACTGACACAAAGTTGGTAAACACAACTTTCATTTTCCAACTGTGCAAATCCATAGGATTTAATCACATCGTTGAAACGTAAGTTCCACGACCTTGAAGCTTGCTTAAGTCCATACAAGGACTTCCTAAGCTTCCAGACAAGATGTTCTTCGCCTTTGCTTATGTATCCCTCGCGTTGCTGCATATAGATGTCCTTACCTTCTTCAAGGTAACCGTTTAGAAAAGCGGTTTTGACATCCATCTGCCAGATCTCGAGGTCCATATGCGCAGCTATGGCAAGGAGTATCCGAATGGATTTGAGCATGGCTACGGGTGAAAAGGTTTCGTCATAGTCAATGCCCTCTTTCTGACTATAACCCTTTGCCACCAGCCTGGCCTTAAAAGCCGTGATCTTTCCATCCGCCCCTTTATTTCTTTTGTATACCCATTTGCACCCTATCCTAAAGCCATCCAGCAAATCAGTTTTCTGGTATACATCCATAGCAGTTATGGATTCAATTTCAGAATCCATGGCGACATGCCATTTGGCAACATCCTTGTCCTGCACTGCCTCTTCGTAAGTCAGTTGGTCAGAGTCCTCATGTCCATCTTCCGGGCTCAAGTCCGAAGACTCACCCACGAACATGTACCTTTCCGGCTGGAAAATAACTCTCCCACTACGATGAGGCATCGGTGCCGTGTCAGTAGTAGGTGCAGTGACTTGTGGTTCTGCACCTTGCACTGAAGAACGTGTCTATGGTGCTGTACCTCTCACAGGAGCACCCACATCTACATGTTCCCCTTCCCTTGGAATTGCATTCTCGTTCTCAATTTCTTGAAGAACGATATCACTACTTGACTTGTGATTACTCACATACTTATCCTCCAAGAATCTAGCGTTGTTGCTAACAACGACTCTTTGACTCTCAGGACAGTAAAAGTAACCACCTTTCGTTTGCCTGGGATACCCTATGAACATCATTACTTTTGACCTGCTTTCCAACTTATTAGGTTCCTTCGACAGTACGTGTGCCGGAAAGCCCCATACTCTAACTTGCTCAAACTAGGTTTGCGACCAAGGAAGAGCTCAGAAGGTGTCTTAGGAACTGATTTATAAGGCACCACATTAAGCACGTAAGCTGCTGTCTCCAATGCGTAGCCCCAAAATGAAATTGGTAAGTTTGCATAACTCATCATTGATCTTACCATCTCTAGAAGAGTCCTATTTCTTCTTTTAGCTACACCGTTTTGCTAGGGAGTACCCGGTGCAGTCCACTGGGATGTAATCCCATTTTCTGACAAATATTGCAGGAACTCGTTACCGAGGTATTCGCCACCGCGGTCAGATCGCAGCGACTTGATAGTTTTCCCGACCTTCTTTTCTACCTCAGCCTTGAACTTTTTGAATTTCTCAAAGCATTCAAACTTGTAGCGAAGCAGGTAAACGTATCCGTACCTTGAGTAATCGTCAATGAAAGCGACGAAGTACTCGTACCCTCCACCAGCCTGCATGGACAACGGTCCACATAAGTCAGAATGGATCAATTCCAACACTTCCTCTGCTCGAGACTGACTAGCCTTGAAAGGCCTAGTTGACATCTTGCCCTCGATGCAGGATTCGCAGACTTGATAAGGTACAGCCCGGACTAGGTCCAATGTACCGTCATCTGCAAGTCTTTGAATTCGCTTCAAGCTGATGTGACCAAGTCTCAAGTGCCAGAGATATGTAAGATTCTCATCAGAAGAAGTAAGTTTTCTCTTCCTAGGATTATTTATTACGGATGAATTACATGCAATACTTGCGGAAGACTTATGATTACAGTTAACAACATAGAGAGAATTATTCAGCATTCCACGATAGATAACACCGTTATTACCAATGATAGAAACACCACTATAAAAAATAACTGAATATCCATCAACATAAAGTTTGGAAACTTAAATAAGGTTTTGCCAAAAATCCGGCACGTACAAAACATCTCTCAATGTTAAAACAGAATCATCAAAGTACAAGGTGAAATCTCCAATGGCAGTTGCACTCACTTGTGTTGCGTTCCCCATCGAGATGGTAACCTCGTCATTCTTCAGCACCCTCCTCGGTGTGAACCCCTGCAAAATGTAACAAACATTATCAGTAGCTCTAGTATCCACTGCCCACGAATGAGTAGAAACCGATGCTAAACATGTTTCCGTTACAAATGCAAATGATGTACCTTATCCCTTGCTTTCGCATGCCTTCTCACTTGAAGTGACACCAACCCTCTTCATTTCGTTTGACCTCCTCTCACGTGATCTGCGATCAATCATGTTCTTGCACACAGTATAAACCACATCTTTCAATGTGCCCAGGCTGTGCTCAAGATCTGATAACTCAGACTCCCATGAAGGTGCGAAGGACTGTCCTGCTATGAGATCAGTAAGCAACTCCTTGAAAGAGTACTCACTTCTCTTAGCTACATCCCTCTTAAAGTCATAGAATGAAATCGGTAAGGAGTTCAGGATTATATCGATCTTAGCCCGATCACTGATACATCCACCTCCATGTGTGAATCGTTTCATGGTGTTATCAATGATCATCACATGCAGTGTCACCGAACTGCCATCAACCATTCTCTTACAGACAAGGTCTCTAACGAGATCATAGTTGATAGTTCGTTCCACTTCGCCACACGTAGCCACTAAGTCCATCCAGATAGTAACAGAGCTACAATAGCCCATGTACTTGAGCTTAAGTTCTCTAGACAGGTTATCTGAGATCAACTTGTAAGTAAAATCCTCAGACGCCACCCAAATGTCATAGAACTCCTTCTCACGTCTAGACACTTTATGGTAACGTGGGGCAAGTGACATCATAGTAAGAACAAACATGTGTTGCTTAGTCAGGAGAATATACTCAATGTAATATCTCCACTCATGGAAGTTCGGACTAGTTAGAGGATTGAGAGCAAGTATATGATCGACAATAGACATAGACATATAAGAAACAATAAAGAATCTTAAATAAGAACATACATGTTGAACTTCGAAAACAAATGCATTGAAAACCTTTTAATAAATCAAATACAAATGTTTTCCACTAATTACCCAAGAGTTCCCACCGCAAGCTACACTCGTAGACGTTTACGATGTCACCCTCAACCAGAACTGTGGGTTTTAAGCCCCAATCCATTTAATTTCACTACCATGTCAGGATGCTTTTGACACTAGAAATTAATAATTAGTGAAAACCTTAGACCAAGCCATCTCTCAAGAACAGGGATGCAATTCTTGCATTATATTCTAAGATGCTTCTAAGCAATTAACCACAAATTTAACTCCGGCCAAAAGAGACAGTTTAGCATGGCACGTAACCATACCGCACAACCCTTAATGCTTTTGTTATCTATAATTTAAATCAATCCTAGAATACTTGTGAAAGGGGTCTATGCAAGCTACACTCGTAGACGTTTACGCAAAGCCCTCCCACTATTCAGATGATTTAAATTGTTTGTCTAGAAATCCCAACAACCGTACCCATGCACCTCCAGGAACTAGCAAGCTACACTCGTAGACGTTTACTAGAACGAGAGATACACTTACAGCCTAGGACCGCTTTGTGGAGGTCTATTGATTTTAATTAAAAAATCTGCTTAGTATTTTTCTTTTAAAAGATTTCTTTATGCGCACACATAATTTCCTTTTGTCATTATATTTTCCAAATTTTTGCATGTAATTAAACAAGCCCAAAAATTCCCAAAATATAATCCAACAAAATAAATTAATCACATAAGCATGCTTGGAAAAACTTTAAATAATAAAAGCAGTAAAACATGCTTTTCCTATTATCTACACATGCTTAAATTGCGCACATAAATAAATCACATATCATACGAGGACAATTAAGGCAAACAAAAATTCCTCGTGGCCCCAGAAATAGAAAATAATATCTATCTATTACAAATTTGAATTTTGAATTAATTTGGATAAATCCAAATCTTTTCAAATCTTCCAAATCTTCAAGGGCCTTCAAATCTGGATACACCAAATCTTTTGGATTTTTTAGGCATTTGTGATCTGATGATTTACCCTAACCCTAATGCAAACCCTAGGGTTTACACAGGATTGTGCAAATCACCAAAACACGAGCCACCGTGACGGGACAGCAGCAGCCGACGACGATCGAAGCAGCCACCGACCAGCCGCCCGCCGCCGCCGGCCCAGCGCCGCCACGCGAGCTCGGCGGGCGGGCTCGCGCGCGCGAGCACCTCGCACCAGCCATGCCTCGCGCGCGCAGGCCCACCGTGCCGTCGCAGCCTTGCGCTCACGCGCCTGCCGTGCGCCCGCGCCGTGCCCCCCATTGCCCGTCATCGTGCTCCGTCAGCCCTGCATCGGCTCTGTCTTTGTTCTTCGTCCTCGACCTGTCCAATTACATAATTTTGAAAATTACAGAAAATCTATTCTATTACAATTTTCAAATCTACACTAATCACGGATTTTCTCGTGATTTTACAAAACAATTCAGCCCTACACGGATAAACCACCGCGGGTTGAATCAACGGGTTGCCACGAGGAACAAAAACCAAACATCCTCAAAACAACATGCATATTGAATTTAATTATGAACAACAGAGCCATAAATCAGAAACCAGGCTCTGATACCAATTGTAGGGTTTTTCCGTGAACCGAATCACCAAAACCAAACTGAACCGGATCGATCTATGGATTTTGCTCATAATTAAAATTCTCAAAAACCCTAGCATACTCCTATGAATTTAATACAAAGATTTGTGGATTTAGGGTTTACCGTAACTCCGTCGAGTCTGAACCGATCTTTCGCGTTTGAATTCCAAATCTCAATTCAACCACGCAATCTGATTTAATCTGCGGAAACAGAAATTAGAGATCTAATTTCTTAGAGAAAATCGAAACAGAAAGAGAGAAGAGAAGAGAAATCTGTTCTCCAGATTAGATCTTCAGGGCTGTGTCCCAATGCTGTTCAGATCTACTACTGGTGAGGACTCTGTAGATCTGTATTCTGAGCAGGACCAGAATCGAAATTCTCCTCCTTTGAAACCCCAAAATCGGCGCCTCTCTCTCTCTCTAGGGTTAGTGTGTTTCAACTGTCTTATGACTTATGAGAGAGAGCTGTCTATTTATAGACCTAGGGTTCGAAACCCTAATGGGCTATTTTGGGCTCAATTCAGCAAATTTAATTGGGCCAGTCCTGGGACCTAATGCAAATAATAAAGTGGGCCTATAAATTAATTAATTATCATGTCCACAACCCAGGACACAATTAATTAATTAATATTAATTCTTTTTCACCACAGAATTAATACTGACCTACCCCTTTATTACCACGTTATGAGAACGAGTTGCATTAATTGAGAATCTCCATATTTAAGGTTACCGGACATCCATTAATTAATCGGAGCCTCTGACAAGCTCTAACTACAATTAATTAATATCTTATAATTCCTGAGTAGTACCACTCAAACCTTATCACTCGTGCCTGAACTTAATTAGCCTGTAAGACTTTGGCACGATGAATGTTATTGAGCTCCTCAGGGAATATCCCCATCCTATTACTCGGATATGGTTACCTAAGTCCAGTCTCAGGCGGTACTACACGAACTGCTGTTACCCAAGATGCGGATATACGAGCACGTTACTAAGGCTCTCCACCATGGCAAGTCAAAGCATCAGTCAACCCGTGCAAACCTCTGAACCTTCGTTAGGGTTTGGACTCAATCAGTATAACGAGATATTTTATTCACTGATGTCAGACAGACGAATATATCTCACTGCGGTCCATCAATAAGCCACCTCTGTGTACCAGCGTGTCAAGTAACCAAGACAGACTACTTATTCCGACAATGCCGCAGCCATCCGGACAGACGTATCCCCATACGTTGTCTCGGCTGTGATCAGGTTTATGTCTCACTAGGTCAAGTGATCATACTGTCTTCTGCGATGTACAACACACCATATGATCGTCCCTATCGGTGAGACAAGAGGATACCATTGTTCATACATGTAAGATTGTTAACAGATAGGAGAAATAAATCGTTGTATACTCATTGTAATAAATGCTTTCAGTATACAAAAACCATCAACTACTGCTCGGGGCATGAATTTTTGGAGGAGGGAAGAGGCATGGGCGAATGATTGGGTTGATCAAGTTGCCGGATCTAAAAAGTACTCAGACAAGCAAGTTATTGCTAGACTACAGGCGATCCGTGCTCACCGATTGTTCTCCAACTCTAAGTCATTGCCGCCATCATCCTTTGCCCCAAACAGCTACTCAGACGCCAGGACCGAACTTTCAAAGCGCCAAGCTAGAGCGGCTGCTGAGTATCGTCACCGTCAAGAAGAGTATGAGGCCCAGAAGAAAGCAAGGATGGAAGCCTGGAAGGCAGAAATGATTGCTGAGCGAGAGGCTGCTGAGCTCACTGAAAAAGACAGAATCATTGTCTTGTTTTTGGACTTGGATATTCTTAACATTATAAGAGCTGCTCAAGCCGAGGAAGCTCATGAAGCTGAAACTGCTCAAATCCTGGATGCTACACAGAGGATGCTGAATGAGGAAGAACGCTATGTGGTTGCTCAGGCTCAGATTGCTCATGATGCTAAAATTGCTCAGATCATGGAGGGTGCTAAGTTGTTGATGGATGAAGAGTCGCGCTACTCTGCTGCTCAACAAGCCAATGCTGAAGCCTTGGAGTTAGCATAGCCGAGCCAGGAAGAGACTACCACTGCTGAAGGTCTGGACATGGTGTTAGCAACATCTTCTGCATTTGAAGCTACACCTGTAAGTTCCTATGACTTCCAATCTTATGTGGATTCAGCCATACAAAAGGCGATGTGAAGTGCTCTATCTTCTTTGAATGAGCGAGTTGAGATGGAGAAGGCGGAGATAAGGAAGGAGATTGAGGAGGTTCGGACCGAAGTGTCAGTGGTCCGCACTGAGGTTGCTGAGGTGAGGTTAGATGTTTCTTCAGTGCAAAGAGATGTAGAGGTCAACTGCGCTGAATTATCTGAGGCTAAGCAGCAATTTCAATCTGATTTCCAATCCTTCTCTTCCACCTTTTATGCTGCGATCAAAGAGGGGGAAGAAAGGAGGCTTGCTGAAGCTGCCCAGCGGAAAAATGAGGAAGAAGCGCTGGCTGCTAAGGAAGAGCAGCGCAGGCTAGCAGTGGAGGAATTGAGAAGGAAAGATGAGGAGTTGAAATTTCAGAGGCTAGAAGTGGCGAATGAAAGGCTTGCTAAGAAGCTCGACTTAGAAGCTGCTGAAAGGGAAGCGAGCAAGGCTTATCTTGAGAAGTTTGTGCATCTGGCACTTGGAAAGTTTGATGAGCTTGAGAAGAAGAAGCCTGCTCCCGACTCTTGATCTTACACTCTTAGCATCCTTTCCTAGCATTCCTTTTTTGATATTCCTTTTCATTTGTAATTGTAATGCTCAAATCAAATGAATGAAAATGGAATCAGACTTAGACAATTCCTTATTGTCAGTTTCTAAATTTTTATTGTGAGCTAAAGTTGATATACACTTTAGTGTATTCAACGAATTTACTTAAGTTTGCTTTGGATTGGTTGTGAATGCCTGCTAATTTATTTGAGTGCTAGAACTTCTAGCAAACTCCTTGCAGCATTTACGTATATTTTAATCGAGAAATATTCCCAGCACATATTGAGGGGGAATTATCTAAAACCAATCTCTTCTACAATTAAGATGGATTAACTCTGAGTTAGATTGCTAGGATAGCATAGCTATGTACTTAAAAAAATTTGTAAAGCTCAGATATTTTTCCTCTTAATTCAGCAAGTGATAGTAAGCTTTGATCGCACCAAAAAGGGGGAAATTGTTGGGAAGTTATTCCTAAATCTCCCTTAGGATCGTATTGTAAAAAGTTTTGTTGGATCAAACCTTAGTAGTTTGGTCGATCAATTGTTGAATTCTAGTATAGTCTAGCAACTCTTGTAATGTCCTGTATAGGCTAAGTATCAAGTCGTTATAGATTAGACTGCTAGAATCACTCCTAGCAGGTTATGGATGCTAGAGATATTAGCAGACGAGGATGACTGCTAGAGATAATAGCGGTCAAGTGCTAAGGAGTATATTTCTAAGGAGATAGCAATACGATGTCAAAAGAAGAGACTGTTAGAATCAAGTGCTTAGCACTCGGAAGTACAAGTAGCAGAATGCTAGAAGGAGATTAGCATTTGCTAAGAGCAAGTATAGCGGAATGCTGAAGGAGTCAGCATTCGCTAGCAGGTAGCAGATTGCTAGGAAAACTTAGCAGATCGTTCCGAGAAAGCTTAGCAAGGCGAGGTAGCTAACAATGACTGCTACACTACCGTTCTGACAAACGTACATGCAAAGGACAAAACTTTTCCAAAGTAGGTCGGAAAGTACTGTACGACGCCGGAAAGGACAGATAAAGTCAAACATTCTTGGACGAAGGAGCCGTTGTGTCTAACGGGTATGGAGATTCAAAGTTTGAATCTCCAGGTATAAAAGACAAGTCCAGAAGTGAGAGACGACTACTGCTTCCATTACTCACGAGCTAAGGAACCTCAACCACATCTGAAAAAGCATTAATAGCGAGATTCCTTTGACAAACAAAGAGTAAGAAAAGTAGTCAGTTGAGTGCCCACATTAAAGAGAATATTCAATGCTCTCAACAACCGTAGTGTCCCCCCATTGAAGATCTGACACTACATTGAAGATATTCCTTGACTTTGCTCAAGAATCTTCAATCATTGGGATACCTTCCAATCATAGGAAGCATCCAGTAGTCATTTCTGGAAAGATTTGACTCCGACGGGCATTAGCCGCAAAACCAAACAAAGTTCAGGAGAGAACTTTAAAAGCTCCCCCAGCAGCAAAGGACAAGTTTTACGAAGGTTCGCCCTTGACTTGGCTGGAGCTGCAATTGTTTGAGAAGAACGAAGTAACGGAGGATAGCATTGTTGTGGCCGACTCGAAAGCTCACCGCTACAGCAAGTGTTTGGCGAATCCTTGTATTTCGTATACTTTCTTAGTAAAATTCTTAGCATTTTGGCTAAGGAGTGGACATAGATCTATTTGATCGAACCACTATAAACATTGTGTCTATTTACTGTTTTATTGTTTACTGTTTCTTGTGTTAGATCTTGAAACCTAGCAACCAAGTTGCCTGAGTATAACTGTAAGAAACCCTAAGTAAAAGCTAAGCTAAACAATCTTGATAAAGAACTTAAGCGTGCAAGTGAACATTAATATTCCGCTGCATTTTGTGTTTGTCTGTTGTTTGTATTCACCACTACTACTCTGATCTCAGGACCAACAGCCTCTTCATTTGGAGGTCTCTCGTCGGGGCGACGACCATGAAAAAGAGAGGGAGAAGGAGAAGGGTCCGATCGGACAGAGCACTGTCGTTGTTGACGCTCTCGAGAATGCGAGATGCGTCAAGATGATTCGGGCAAGGCCACGACGACTGTTTCTGCTCCTCTGGACTTGGTGGTCGATCCATTCCTTACCCGTGCACGCAGGCTTCTCCGAGACCCTACCTCCGTCGACCAGTCCGGGCTGGTCCTTGCACATTTGGCGTGGTACGAGCTCCATGAGCTTTAGGTACCTATTCACTTCTCGCACTTTGCATCGGTGATTTTTGTATGTGGTTAACTCTTCGTGTGTTCTTTACAAGCTCGAATGGAGTTCGATTCCATCCACCGGGAGCTCATTGTGTTCCACGAGCAGTGCTTCGAGGAGATCTACCGACTCCATCAGGAATCGGAGTCCTCCAAGAAGTACATGGATGGTCTCAACGAGAAGCTGAATGCGGCGGAAGAAAAGGTCGCAATGGCAGAATAAAGAGCAGCCAAGGCGGAGCGCGGGGTGGCGGCTACCCAAGAAGAGCTCAAGGACCTTCGTCGCAAGGTGGTTGAGGTGCAGGCCGATGCCGACCGGCTGATGAAGGACTTGAAGGTTCGGAACGACCAGCTCCTCTCCTATGATGCCCGGCACAAGTCTCAGCAGGATAGCTACCTGTCCGAGGTCCAGAAGTATGAGGATCGGATTGCTTGAATGCAAGCCGACGAGGGTCTGGACTTCGGTGTGCTCATCACCTCGCCCTTCTTCGCTGAGATTACGAGGTACCTCGCAGGCCCCTCTATTTTCTTCTCCTGTACTTTTCTTTCGACCCCATATAACCTTTTTGCAGACGCTTTTCGAACAAGTTGAAAGCGAGGTCCGGGGGAGGATTATTGCAAAGTACCGGGACCTCGATCTGAGCATGCTTGATGAGCACGAGCCGCAGGAGGAGGAAAAGGAGAAGGAGCAGGAGAGGCTCAACCAGCAGGAGTCCGAGCAGCAGCAGGAGTCGCAGCAGGGCTCAAATAGTGCTGACCAGACTTTTGCTGGTGGCCCGATACCGAACGAGCCTGTCTTTGGTCCGAACCCTGACCCGAATGTCAGCTCTGGTCCGACTCCTGATCAGGATGCCGCCGCTTCTTGAGCGATCTACTTTTTGAATTTCTTTCTTATTTCCTGTCTAGAACAATCTTACTACTTTTGCAATCTTAACACCTTTGTTGAAACACTATTTTTTTATTTTTCCGTAATGCATCATCTAATTTTGCAATTCGTGCGTTTGCTATTTTTTCTGTTTGTCAAAGTTGCTGTGATCTGTTTTGTCGAGGTGGTGTCGGTACTATCCTGAGTGTTGGTGGGCTCTCTTGAGAGTCCTTTTTCTTCTTTTTCTGTAAAATGATTGTGAGTGGTTGGGCGATGCCTCCGATGCTTAAGTTAGTGATAGTCAAGTAAAAATAAATAAAGCTAAATAAGGAAAGATAAAGGGAACATTATCTGATTGTGGAGAAACAACTCGAATCATTTCTCGGGTTTCGAGTAGTCTTGCTTAGCAATTGTTAGGGATCTGATAGCGGAGAAACAATCCGAACCATACTTTAAGTTTGACAGGCTCTGCAAAACAAGCGTTAGAGGTGTGGGCAATGCTCAAGCATCACCCCTCTGACGCTCAAATTAGTAACAATTTGCTAATTTAGATAAGTCGATAAAATTTAAGAGAAAAAGAGTAGAACGTATCTGGGGGCCAAACTTGTCGACCCTCTAACTTCAAAAGTAATACTTCTTTAGGTGCTTCACATTCCAGTTGTTCGCAATTTCTCTTCCATCATGGTCCTCTAGGTGGTAAGCACCCCGACCCACTACTCTGGTGACTTTGTAAGGTCCTTCCCAGGTCGGCGCGAGTTTTTTTTGGCTTTTATCTTTCGTGTTCTGGAATACCCTCCTGAGTACCCATTCTCCTTCTCTAAAAGTTTGCATCTGAAGCTTCTTGTTAAAAAATCTTTTGACCTGCTTCCTTCTTTGAGCCATGTTGAGGAAGGCCTGATCTCTCTGTTCGTCGATTAGCTCCAGGTTTTTTGTTAGTTTGTCGTTGTTTCCTTCTTCCTCGCAAATTTGAACGCGCAGGCTTCCAGCTCGCACTTCTGTTGAAATGATGACTTCCTCGCCATACGCTAAAGCGAAGGGTGAGCTTCTCGTCGACGTTCTAGGAGTAGTTCGATAAGCCCATAGGACCCCCAACAGCTCTTCTACCCATTTGGATTTATGAGTCTCGAGCCGCTTTTTCATTGTAGCCATGATTGTTTTATTAGTTGATTCTGCTTGGCCGTTTGCTTCTGGGTATCTTGGCGTGGAGAATATGAGCTTGATGTTGTATTGGTCGCAGAACTCTTGTACTTTTCGTCCCGTTAATTGTGTACCATTGTCTGTTCGGATCTCCTTTGGTACTCCGAATCTGCACAGGATGTAGGTCCACAAAAATTTTATCACTTCCTACTCTCTGACGTTGGCGAATGCTTCCGCCTCGACCCACTTAGTGAAATAATTTGTGGCCACGAGGAGGTATTCCTTCTACCCCACGCCTTTTGGGAGTTTCCCCACTATGTCCATCCCCCAAGCCATGAAGGGCCAGGCCACGATCATCGCATGGAGTGGCTCTGCATGGCTTTGGCTTGTCACTTCGAATCGCTGACAGGCCACACAGCTCCGGACGTAACTTTTCGCATCTCTGCGCAGCGTGGGCCAGTAAAATCCAGCTGAAATAACTTTGTGTGCCAGTGGTCGATCCCCCTGGTGGCTCCCGCAATCCCCTTCATGTATTTCCATGAGAACGACCTGCCCTGCGGCGGGGTCGAGGCATTTGAGCATCGGACCTTCGATGGATCGCCGGTATAGGTCCCCATTATAGATCGTGTATTTTGCTGCGGCTCTGGTTAACTGCAAGGCCTCGGTTCGATCCACTGGTAGGACTTCGTTAGTGAGGTACTTCTGGATTGGCTCGATCCATGACTCGCCAATGGATTGAAAGGGATTCGTGAACTGAATCACGAAGTCCGTTTGCCAAGGATCGTTAATTGGAATATCAAAAAATAAATTGATATGCCTATGAACAATCCTAGCATGCTCCTATATTATTATGCATAAGAAGGTTATGCGGAATACCTGGATCGATGAACTCTGAAGAACGCGTGCGCGGAGATGCCCTTTGATCTTTCCCACGCACCAAGATTTAATTTCCTAACAGATTGAGGAAATTAATCTATGAAAATAATATAATATTTTCGAAAATAAAGAGGAGAGAGAGAAGAAGAAAAATCCTCCTGATCTGATCTTCTGATCTGTATCCCAACTCGATCTGAAAATCTGGTGAAGATTATCTATCAGATCCCTTGCCCGGTTGAGAAGCAGAATTTCCTCCTCGTTCTCAGATCTTGGTCGATCACTACAGCTCCCAAATTCTGGTTTGTTGTGTGCAACTTATGATCTTGTGGTGTAGGTGTGTTGAGATCTGAGGAATTGAGGCCTATTTATAGGAAATTCTAGACTCCTATTGGGCTTGAGTTATCATGGGCCAGACCAGGGACCAGAATGCAAATAGCAAATAAGGCCTATCAATTAATTAATTCCCATATTCAACCCAGAATATAATTAATTAATTAATATTGATTCATGCCACCAGAGAATCAATAATGTCCTACCTATTTGCTACCACGTTTTGAGGTACAGGTTGCATTGGACTCGGTTTATCCCCACATTTAAGGTTACAGACATTCGTTAATTAATTTAAGCTCTGACAAGCCATTTAATTAATTAACATCTTTAATTCCTGAATCAATCCACTCAAACCTTTTCACTTATGCTTGAACTTAATCAGCCTGCAGGACTTTAGCATAACGAACCTTTTGAGTTGTTTAGGGAATGTCACCATCCTATACTGGATGTGGTTACCTAGTTCAGATACCAGACAGTCATACACAAATTGATATCACCCAAGACTGCAGATGTACAGGCTCAACTAGAACCTTCTCTACAACTCAAAGTGATATACAATATATGTACACTTCTGTATCTTCATATAGGCTTAAGATTCCATTGAGTCATAGAGATCTAGATTCTTTTAATGTCAGATAAAAGAATCGATCTCGACTTAGGTCCTCATCAATGTGCGCCCCACACCAGCATACCAAGACATCCAAGATAAGATGCTTATCCGCATATGCTGCAGCCTACACCGACAGTTTATCCTGGAACTGTCTCAGCTGTGATGACTATTTATATCTCGCTAGGTCAAATGATCCATACGATCTTCCGTGATCTTCTACACACCGTATGATCTTCCTATCGACGAGATAAGAGGATAATTGTGTTTGCGACACATGTTTGTTAATTCAGACAGGAGATGAACATACAACATTTATGATTACCAGTATATTAACCAATAAACCTTGTACATAATATACCAATCATAATGATTTCAGTATATAAATCCATCATGGATATGTCTAGAACTGCGGCTCTAGGTGTTGCGGGTTCTTCAGCCCACGTGACAGCGATGGGCTTGCTTTGCCTTGCCTGCTTGGTAGAGGCCAAGTTTGCTAGCGTGTTGATAAGATCATATTTATACTCACTTATCTATATTTTTCTCCATTGTTTCAAGTGCTTTATGTTATGTTTTTACTTATTTATGTGCATGAGTCTATTTTGGAGGGTGTTATGCCTTTGATGGGTGATTTTTGCAGGTTTTAGGCCAAATTCATTAGAAATCCGTACCGAAAGCAAATAATGTTCAAAGGAACAGTCACAAATTCTTCCACACGTGGAATCCGAGCAAATGGAGCATGGAAAGAGAAAGATCTTCAAAATTATCTTTCCAACACAACTGGAATCGGGTCAATCGGAGTTCAGGAGTAAAAGTTTTGGCCAAAACCGTGAGACTGCGCAGACAGAGGATTTGTGTCGAGACACAGGATTTGTGTCGACCAAAACAGAGGTCAAAACTCCAGAAACTTATGATCTGCATTCCTGTCGACCGACAGGATTTGTGTCGATCGACACGGAGGCCTGAAAAAGCTGTTTTGGCCTGTTTTGGCAGTTTTTGCTATTTTGATCCAATACTCAAATTAGGTCTTTTCCCCCCTCTATAAATATGAACTCTTAGGCACGAAAATTATACATTTTTTCCTTGGATTTTATATTGAGCTTTGGAGTTTTTCAAGATATTGAAGGTTCCTCTTCATTTGTAAGTTCATTAATTAAATGTTTCTTTATTTTCTAGTCATGATTTGTGGCTAGAACCCAAAATAGGTTCTAGGGTTATGATTTCTTTTCTGATGCATGTTTAATTGATATCAACTCTTCAAGCATGGATTAATTCTCTGATTTAATTTTATAATCTAGATTGAAAGAAGTACCGAGAGGTGAATTGAGATCTAGGTTTATAGTTAATTAATCGAAGGACCGAGAGGTGAAGATTGTTAATAGGAAGAGAGAATTAAATTGTGTCTGTTTTCTGTCCAACCAAGAAGAAACCTACATAGGAATAATTAGATAATGATGAGATTAATTAATTTGGTGTTCTTGAGACCGAGAGGAGATAGTCACTAATTAATAATCTAGGATTTAATTGCCTAACCAAGGAATTTAAAACTCTTTATTTTCTTGCAATTGTTATTTTTAAATTCAGAAACAAAAATTCTTCTCAAATTTGGATTTCTCAAACAAAGAATTGATAAACTGTGTCCAGTACATGAGATGACTTCGTTGCACTATCCCTGTGGGTTCGACATTCCTTTGGGTCTATAAATTTATTTGCTGCTGTGATTTTACAGCTTTATCAAATTGGCGCCGTTGCTGGGGATAGTCAAATTTTATCTTGTTATTGGATAGTTTTGATATTTTCCGGATTGAGTTTTTAATTTCTGTTCGCGTGTGTGTGTGAGATTTTTGCTTCTGTTTCGATCGATAGAGCCTCTGTCGATCGACACAGAAGCAGCATTCGTGTCGATTGATAGTCACCCTGTCGGTCGACACAAAGACTAATTCCTAGTTTTCTGTTTTCTCTTCAGGTGCATGAACACAAGAGCTCGGGGGAAGAATCTTGAAGCCTTCGATTCAGAAATTGAAGCTACCTGTAGGAGAAATAAAAGCAGAGGAAAGAACAAGGAAAGAGAGCCTGAGATGGAGCAACCACCAGAAGCACCACTCCAAAACATGACTCCTGAGGAGCAAAGACAGTTCATGAATGAGGTCCGACAACTCAGAGAGCAACTTCAAGTAGCACAAGCAGTTCAAGCAGAGCAGGCTGCCAGACTGGCAGCCCTGGCCAATGAAGGAAACCCTGAAAGACGAATTGTGGTGCCTCAAAGATCCATTCTTGATCGCTTCCTGCCACAGAGAGAGGAGCCGGGATTCCAGGTTGGCATTGATGCCAACAACTTTGAGCTAAAAACAGGCCTGAT
Source organism: Plectranthus barbatus (assembly GCA_026898455.1). Classification (NCBI taxonomy): domain Eukaryota; kingdom Viridiplantae; phylum Streptophyta; class Magnoliopsida; order Lamiales; family Lamiaceae; genus Plectranthus; species Plectranthus barbatus. Next base: position 138,342 of record JAPKLW010001101.1, read on the forward strand.
TCAGATGGTCCAGCAGAACCAGTATGCAGGGAAGGCTATTGAGGACCCGTACAGCCACCTCAGTCAGTTCATCGAGGTGTGCAACACAATCAAGCAGAACGGAGTGCCCCAAGACACCATCCGGATGCGTTTGTTTTCTTTTTCTCTCAAGGATGAGGCCCGGTCTTGGTTTGCTGGTTTGGACAAGAGCAGAATTGCCACATGGGCACAACTCCGAGCAGAGTTCCTCACCAACTTCTTCCCGCCCAGTGTCATCATGAAGAGGAAGTCCGACATCCCTCACTTCAGTCAGAAGTACGATGAGACCCTCTATGAAGCTTGGAAGAGATACAAAGAGCTGTTGAGGATGTGCCCCGGCCATGGGATTGATCTTGAGATGCAGGTATGCCATTTTTATGAAGGATTAACCCCTCACTTAAAAGAATTGGTTGATGCTTCAGCTAAAGGACTTCTCATGAAGAAAAGTGGAGAAGAGGGGATGCAACTTCTTGCAGACATGGCCCTCAACAGTCATCAATGGCCTACTGAAAGGCAGAAAGCAGTCAAGGCAGTGACCACTACTCCGAAATTGATGTGGTGGCCGAAGTGAAGAAGCTTAGAGAGGAGTTCAAACAGTTGGAGGCCGGTAGAGCTTCGGTAGCAGCTATTTCAGATCCCAACATGGCCATTGTTCCCATTGAGGTCGACTACATCTACCAAGGAAGCAGTTCGAGCACCTCCAATACCGCTGAAGTGAACTACGCCAATTGAGGTTACAACAACAACAACTACCGAGCCAACAATCAAGGGTACACTTACAGTGCTAAGAACCATCCTGTTTTTTCTTATTCTAACCCTTATGCAGCTGAAAATCCTCCACCGGGGTTCAATGTTGGAGTCGGGGGAGAGATTGTGGAGAAAAAGAAGTCTGTGCTGGAGGAGACACTTGAAAAGTTCATAAAAAGCTCCGACAATAGGTTTGGCAAGGTGGAAACTGAGGTGAAGAACATGTCCACTCACATGCAGCATATGACAAAGCACCTTCAGATGCTCGATGCACAGTTCAGTCAGATTTCCACTGCTATGAGCAATCAACACAAGTCAGACCAGCTCCCCAGCACCACAGAAGTCAATCCTTAGAAGGCCAAACAGGTCAATGCCATTTCCTTGAGGTCCGGTACGAGGTACGAGGGTCCTAGCATGTCCAATGATGATTTTGGGGCTGAAAGAGAGGAATTTACCGCAGAAGATACCTCTGTTTTGATCGACACAGAGGCCAGGGAGAGCAGCAGAGGTCGACAGTACAGCAAATTGACCGATAGGGGGATGCAGTCGTGTCGATCGACACCCCCCCTGTCGATCGACAGGCAGGACAGAAAGAGGCAGACAACACAGGTGCCACATAGAGCTGAAAATTCACAGAAGAAGGGTGATCCAACTCCTCCAATGCTCTTTCCCCAGAGATTTGCAAAGAAGAAGGAAGACTCCAAGTTTGCTCGATTCGTGGAGAATCTCAAGAAGGTCAACATCAACATTCCCTTGATCGAGGCTCTCCGCGAGATTCTCGGCTACATGAAGTTTTGAGGAAGCTGATGAGCGAGAAAAAGCCGGTAATCAAAGATCAAACTATTTCAATTCATGAACAATGTAGCCTTCTTTTGCAGAAACAGGTTCCAACCAAGAGGTATTATCTGGGATGCTTCTCTATTCTGATCGAGGTTGGGGGGAAGGAGTTTAGGGATGTCCTTTGCGACACAGGTGCAAGTATCAACTTGATGCCATATTCAGTCTTCCAAAAGCTGCAGATAAGCGAGATGAGGCCAACCTCAATCACTCTTCAGATGGCTGATCGCTCAATTTCTCGACCAAAGGGAGTTGTGGAAGATGTTTTAATTCGTGTTGGGCATTTAATTTTTCCTGCTGATTTTGTTGTTTTGGATATGAAGGAACAGCATGGAATGCCGATGATCCTTGGAAGAGAGTTTCTGAAGACAAGTGGGGCACTGATAGATTGCCGAGGTGGAGAGATTACACTTCGAGGAAACGATGAGATAATCACTTTTGTGATTGATCAAAGCCAAAAAAAAGTTGATTGCAATAACATCTCCACCACCACTGAGGAAGATGAAGAAGCCGCCGAGATCGAATGGGAGCGCAAAAATGGGATGGCAAAATTGCCAATTACACCATCCTCTTCCGAGCTCACCACTGTTATTCGTCATCGAATGGTGTACATGATCAATGCAAGGGGGCGGCGAGCCCCTAGCTCTTTCGCAAGCTCCATTCCTCAAATTAATGCTTCGTACTCCGCCTCATTGTTTGTTGCCTCGAAGTTTATCTGAATGGCCTTTTTGAACAATTCTCCCCATGGGCTTCGCAGCCTAATTCCAGCACCGTCGTCGTGCATGTTACTGGCCCCGTCGACCTGAAGAATCCATGGTTCTTTTGTTGTTTCCCCAGCTTCCAGGTTTGCGATTTCTTTTTCTGCATCTAGTTGGAGCTCGATTGTGAACTCTGCTATGAAATCCGCCAATACTTGGGATTTGATTGTTGTGCGCGGCTCGAATTCGAGGCCGTAGCCTCCTATCTCTACTGCCCATTTCAGTAACCTGCCAGACAAACTTGGTTTTGAAAACATGGTTCGCAGGGGGTAGGAGGTTACTACCTTTATGGGGTGCGACTCAAAGTATGGTCGTAATTTCCTCGATGCAGTTACCAGAGCGAGTGCTAGCTTTTCCAATGTTGTGTATCTTGTTTCGGCATCGAGTAGCAGTTTACTCGCATAATGCATGGGGTGCTACTTCCCTGCACTTTCCCTTACCAGAACTGTTTCGAGTGCATGCTCAGAGACGGACAAGTATAGTAGTAACGTCTCTCCCTCTTCAGGTTTGGACAGTAGAGGTGGACTTGCCAGGTAATCTTCCAGCCGTTCAAGCGCCCTTGCGCATTCGTTTGTCCACTCGAACTTCTTCCCCTTGCGAAGAACTTGGAAGAACTCGTGAGTTCGATCCAAATATCTGGAGATGAATCGGCTCAGGGCCCCCAGCCTTCCTGTTAATTTCTGCACTTCTTTCAGGCTTCGCGAATGTGCGATGCTCTTTACTACTCAGATCTGCGCTGGATCTTCCTCGATCCCTCGCCCGGTGACTATGTGCCCCAGGAACTTCCCCGAGGCTACCCCAAAAGTGCACTTTGAGGGGTTCAATTTCATACTGTATATGTGCAGGATCTCAAAGGCTTGCTTTAGGTGGAGCACGTGGTCCTTTGAGCTCTTCAACTTTACTAACATGTCGTCGATATACACCTCCATTGTCTTCCCTATGAGTGGCTCGAACATCTTGTTTACAAGCCGTTGGTACGTCAATCCAGTATTCTTAAGTCCGAATGGCATAACTTTGTAGCAATAAATGCCCTTGCATGTCATGAAAGCAGTCTTCTCCTGGTCTTCGGGGTGCATTAGGATTTTGTTGTATCCGGAGAACGCATCCATGAAGCTCAATAAATCGTGCCCCACGGTAGTGTTGACGATGCAGTCAATGTGCGGGAGTGGGTACGGATCTTTGGGACACGCTTTATTGTGATCTGTGTAATCCACACAAACCCTATTCTTGCCATTCTTTTTCTTCACTACCACGACGTTGGTGAGCCACGTCGGGTACTTCACATCTCTCACGGATCCAATGTCCAGCAATTTTTGAATTTCCTCGTTGATTGCCTCATTTTTTTCTACTGGGAATTGCCTTCTTCTTTGTTGCACCGGCTTTTGGCTGGGGTCGACTTGCAGCTGGTGGGTTATTACTTCGGGGTCAATCCCCACCAGATCTTCGTGAGACCATGCGAGCACGGCCTGCTTGGTAGTGAGGAACTCGACTAGCTGCGTGCGAACTTCCGGATCCAGCCCAGCGCCTATGTTTGTCCTTTTCACTGGATTGCTCGGATCGAGCTCGACCTCTTTCGTTTCTTTGGATTCTCCTGCTGGAGGCAGTGGTTCATTCTTGGCGAAGTGCTGTTGGGCGCACACGGCCATGAAACTCGCGTAATAGCACTCCTTGGAAGCATTATGCTCACTTCGGATCATGCATATTCCCCTGCGCGTCGGAAATTTCACCACTTGGTGGAATGTCGAGGGCACGGCCCTCAATTAATGTAGCCACGGTCGGCCTATCAGGGCGTTGTAGGCGCTGGGGGCATCTATGACCATGAACAACACGTCATGGTGCGCTCCCCCACAATATGTTGGCAGCACCACGGTCCCGATCGTCATTTGCACGTCGCTGTTGAACCCGATCAGCAGGGTCTGTGTGCGAACTATCTAATCTTCAGGGATCTTCATTTCTTTTAGTGCGTGTAGGAATAGGATGTTCGCCGAACTTCCAATGTCGACCAAGATCCTCTTTACAAGGCAGTTCGAGATCAACATTGATATCACTAGAGCGTCATCATGGGGATGGCTCAGGCCTGGTGCTTCGTCGCTCGTGAATTCGATTGGTGCGTGCTCTAGGTTTTTGCGAGGGGCTATGGCCTCTTCCCGGGTCAGTCGCCTGGCTTTCTTTGCTACTGACCTGGTGATTCCGCTGATCTCTGATCCCCCGGTGATGCAATTAATCGTTCGAACTGGTACCGGAGACTTAGGCGGGTCCATCTTTGAGGGCCCCGATTCATTGACCCGCTTCTCTTGAGTCCAAGTTCTCTTTCCCCAATCCGACAAATATTCGACCAGGGATCTTCATTTCTTTGAGTGCGTGTAGGAATAGGATGTTCGTCGAACTTCCATTGTCGACCAAGATCCTCTTTACAAGGCATTTCGAGATCAACATTGATATCACTAGAGCATCATCATGGGGATGGCTCAGGCCTGGTGCTTCGTTGCTCGTGAATTCGATTGGTGCGTGCTCTAGGTTTTTGCGAGGGGCTATGGCCTCTTCCCGGGTCAGTCGCCTGGCTTTCTTTGCTGCTGACCTGGTGATTCCGCTGATCTCTGATCCCCCAGTGATGCAATTAATCGTTCGAACTAATACCGGAGACTTAGGCGGGTCCGTCTTTGAGGGCCCCGATTCATTGACCCGCTTCTCTCGAGTCCAAGTTCTCTTTCCCCGATCCGACAAATATTCGACCAGGAAACCCTTCTTCAATAGCTCGACCACCTCAAGGCGTAGTGCCCTGCAGTCCTCGGTGGTACGGTCATGGTCATTATGAAATTCACAGAACTTTTGTATGTCTCTTGAGGCTAGGTCAGACTTCATGGGGCCACCTTATTTTTTCCGGCATCCTTCGGAGCACGTTCTGAACCAACTCAGTTGGTTCGATTGACAGCGTGTACTCCAGGACATATGGGCCAAGGATGTTGATCCGAGGCGGCTTGCTGTAGGGATGTGTCCTAGGAGGGCGCCTGTCCTGCTGTTCGCGACGGCTCTCATCTCGTGCACTAGGCCTTCCACTTCTACGGCGTGCGCGACGGTAGGGCTCATCCTCTTCCCACTTGATGAGCGCCCAAGCTCTATTCAACGCATCATCCATCGTCTGACAAGGATAGATGGATAGCTCACGGTAAAGGTCGGAATCCACATCGAGGCCTTTGGTGAAGGCCCGCACAGCGGTGCTGTTGGGGCAGTTCGGCACTGCCACCAATTCCTTGTTGAAGCGTGATAGGTAAGCCCTCAAGGGCTCGCCTGGCCTTTGGATCACTGCATAGAAGTCGTCTGGATGCTTGTCCAGCCATCTGCTGCTAGAATACTGCCGCAAGAATAACTGATGCAATTCTACGAAAGTTGAAATTGAACTCCGGGGTAGGTTTATGAACCACTAGAGCGCAGGCCCCGTTAAGCTCGAGCCGAAGCTCTTGCACATACAAGCCTCCATCTGAGCGCCAGGTATTGCCAATGCCAACATCTTCTGCCTATACACGGCGATGTGGTTCTCCGGGTCAGAGGTTCCGTCATAGAGAACGAAACTCGGATGGGTGAACCTGGATGGGAGCTCTGCCCCGGCTATCTTCGGCGCGAAGGGAGACTCTGCATAACTCTCCTGTGGTATTGTCCTTTCCAGCGGAGGGAGTCCGGGGACTTTGGTGAGCAGTGACTCGAAGTAACTGAGCCTTTGCTCGAATCGATGCTCGATCTGCTAGATCGCTCGTACCTCGGTCCGGTCCAGCTGGCCGGCTAGGTCCTACAGACCGGTGGATCTTGCGGGGTTCTCTCGTCGTTTGCCCCCTCAGTTCGATCGAAGTCGGTCTCTAGGTTCCTTGTGATACTTTGAGGGCCTCTCTTTGTGCTCCTGGGCTCTTCGACGATAGGTCGCGTGTTATTTGCTTGCAGTTGTAGCCTTCGGAATTCTCTTTTGATGAGTTCATACCTTCTCGCCAGGTCTTCCATTCGAGCCCCCATCATTTTGATCGCCATCCTGGCGTTTTGTACCTGGGTTACCAGTCTGGAGAAGTGAGGACCTTCCGGAATGTTTGACGGGGGTGGTGGAAATGTCAGTTCCTCAAGGGGAGTAGCGTTAAATGCCCTTATGAGGTCATTCACCGTTCTACCTGGGTTTGGTGGATGCGGGGTTCCACTCCCGGTCGCAGCGGGTTGTCCACGTCCTACTCCCGCCGCAGCTCCTCGGCCTGCACCAAGATTGGTCCCTCGGTCTGTCGTCGGGGCAGCCCTCTGGTCGTCCACCTCGACTACATGAGTGTTATTCGAATCATCGGCCATTTCCTGCAAAAAAGGTTAGTACAGATCTGTTCTCGAGGCCCCACAGTGGGCGCCAAATTGTTGAGGATGAAATCGTTATGAACTCAGAGCCTCGAGAACTTTCAACACGAATAAGCAAGAAACAACATAATAAAAATGAAGGCACTATATCAATCGGTATATGTGAAATGCAAATGAATCAAAGTGGTAGAATAGCGAAAGGATCAAGCTCTCAGATTTCTCAGACTAATTGCTAGTGCGAGCAAGGTTAAATTCTCTTGTTTTTTCAATGCCACGAACTTGTGCATACAGGAGGTATTTGTAGAGGAGGGCTATCATCTAGGGTTTCTGCAATCTTCTCTCAGCGGTTAGGAGGCGTCTCCGGGAAAATCGGGGTGGTTCATCCACGTGGTAGTTGAGCTCTCCGAAAGTCCCGCGAGCTAGCCGTTATGCACTCGTCACCCTTCTTGACCGTTTGGAGTCGTCAAGGTAGGTCGATACTCGTACGTCGAGCTTCCTCTTTGATGGTCGAATTGTCCCTCATTCTGGTCGAACTGCTACATGCCCATCGGACTGCATTTTGCCTATCGAATTACTTTCACGGCGAGCTTCGACCCATATAGACTGGGCAGCCCCGATCTCACTGGGCTTGGACAGTTACTGTTTCCCTACTAGGGCCCACTCGGCCGTGCGTTGGGCCCTTGGCTGGGCCGAACTTAGTTCGGACCCCAACATCAACTATCCTAAATAACATAGTACCTAAAAAATCATATTTTAACTCACAATATTTATCTATATTTTTAACTTAATATCTTACACCGAAAATTATAGTTTAATTTCTAAGTTAGTTCATTTTACCAATTCAATATCTAGCATTTATAAAATTATAATGTTAATTTTTTTTAAAATAAAATAGATATTATAAATTAAAATGAACTAATTCGTGAAAGAATATGAATTTAAAAATTAATATACTAAATGAAAATTTTAATATTCAAATTGCATTGCAAACATATTTGTTTTGTTGTTCGTTTCAAGTTATTTTTATAATTTCAAAAAATAGCCAAAATACAATTTTTTAGGTTAAAATGTCTAAATCAGGCAATCAAATCTTTTGAATTTTGTGAAATATTTAACGGTTTGCTTTTTTACTAATATAGTATAACACAACTTTATTTTTTATTAATTTTTAGAGTTGTTATGTATTAAAATATAATATTTCTTTGAAAACAATCTGGCAAGATTTCGGTCTTTTGAGATATATCTCATCTTTGTGAGATATATCTCGTCTTATATTATAACACAACTCTATTTTTTATTAATTTTGATAGTTTTGATGAAATAAAAAAAATTTGTTTGAAAACAATTCGGCCTGCATTCGGCCTTTTGAAATATATATCATCCAATTGGGCAATTTCGGTCAATGGAGATATATCTTGGCCTAGTGAGATTTTTTTCTTATTTTGTTTAAAAATATATATATAATTCGAATCTTTTTAATTTTAAAAATTAGAATTAAATAAAATAAATGATAAATTAGTCTCTAATTGGGCAAAATTTCTATCAATTGAGATATATCTTGGCCAAGTGAGATATATTTTGAATTTTGAATTTTAAAAAAAAAAATATAAATCTAGTTCTTTAATTTTAAAAAATAGAATAAATGATAAATAAGTCTCAATTGAGCAAGATTTCGGCCAAATGAGATATATCTTGGCCAAGTTGAGGTATATTTGGATTTTATTAAAAAATAAATCAATATTTTATTTAAATCTGGGCTGGAATAAATCCAGCTTTATTTCGGTCTTCTATTCGGCTTGAATTCCTACCAAATTGAGCTGGATTTCGGTGGTTTTTAAATCCGGCTGGATTTCGGTATTAAATTCAGATATATTTTGAATTTTTATTTTAAATTAAATATAAATTGAGCTGGATATATTTGAATAATTCCAGATATATTTCGGTCTTCAATTCGGCTTGATTTCCGACCGACTGGAGATGGATTTCAGTTGTTTTAAAATTCAGCTGGAACTCGGTATTATATCCAGATGGATTTTCACAACAACCCCACCTACTTAATTCAGTTCGAAACCTAAAAGAAGAAAAAATTGGGCGTAAAAAATAGAGGCATTCGGCTGGAATACCACCTTCGAACACAACAAACCTACAACCACGCAGCAAATATTCGGCCGACCATGTCGACGGCGCATGTTAGTATTTTCGGCCTCTTATTTGATTTTATGTGCGCCGCCTGAATGCTGCATTTTTTTTGTAATTTTTTGCTACTTTTTTTTAGATATATGCTTCGTTTTTCAATATGCTTCAATGTTGAATATATGATAGAATTTTTTTTATTATCGGCAATAATACACATGCATGAATTCATGTTTATATGTTTTAGTTTGGTAATGTGAATGTGCGGCTCAATATATGGTTTAGTTTGGTTTTGTGAAGGCTTGTTCATTTGTTTTTAGAATTAGAGAAAAACACGTAATCATGAGAAAACTTTGTAAAATTTGCAGCCAAAGTGGATAAGATATGATCTTCATGGATGCAAGGCCAAGACTAATTTCTTCTATATATGTAAAGTCCTAGATACAATTAAGAGGACATTATATTCTGTTGGAGAACAAGGCTTAGTATACGAGTTTATGAATGGGGTTTTCGGTTATTTATTGGGTTGGGCTGATAATGGTCTTAGTTCTTCTCAGTCTTTATTTGAACTTTTTACTCATCAAATTCAATCAAATAATGATGAAGTGTTAAGGTTCCGAGTGGGTGGGCGGGATCTCATGTTTTCACCGAGTGAATTTGCCTTAATAAGTGGTTTTCGATTTGGTACTTCTCGTTTTAATCCTACTGCTAAGCATTCTTTAAATGTTAGTACTATTTTCCGAGTCTTTTGTGGGGGACAACAACTTAGTGGTAAGGAGCTCTTGGAGCGATTTGAATGCAAAAAGGTTGATACTACCCATAGGCATTTGTACCTTAGGGTTGCAAACATTTTAGCATTTTGGTTTATTGGGTTGGGATACAATGATAAGAGAAAAATAGAAAATTGGATTTATGTCCTTAGTGAAGATTTAGATGCATGGAATGAATTTCCATGGGGTACGTACACATGCAAACCACTTTTGTATTATAGTACGCATGTACCTACTAGTAGGAATGGTGCTGAGAAAGGCTATCATCTTCCTGGACCGTTTTGGGTACTACAGGTATGAAAATCCAACTCTTCACCATTTGATAAATTACTAAATGATTCAAATATAATCTTTAATTTTTTGTTTAATTATTTTGATAGGTTTGGGCATATGAGGTTATTCCACAGTTGGGGCAGGCGTGTGGTAAGATAGTAGATCGTAATGCCCAGCCACGTATGTTGAAGTGGCATTTTAAGCGAGCTAGTATCAAAGATTGGGTAGCTTTCTTTTCTCAACAGGTAATCTACTTATTTGTGAATGTGTATATTTGTTTCAAATTCATTATCTTATTTTATATTATCTTATCTTATTTCACACTGAAACTTGCAGCTAAATATTTTAAATGCCCTACCTCCTTCTCAATCTGAAATGAATACACTGTACTGGCGATCTACACAAGCACCGGGCACATTGGGTGTGAATTATGTGGCCCCCATATCGGCACAGCGTGTATTCCATAGTCAAGTCCCCTTGATAGAGCATGAGCTTCATGATCAAGAAAATGAAACATCAACACACTCTGAGAGGGTAGAGATATTAGTTGAGACTGATGGTGTTCACAATGTGGTTGGGAATGTGGTTGAGAATGTCCTTGAGAATGAGGCATGGCATGGAGGCGATTATTTCGTGGATGTAGATGTTGAGAAGCATGAGGCTATGCCGCATGAGGCTATGCCGCATGAGGCTGAGGATGAGGAGGAGGAGGATGCCGAGCCACAGACACAGCTAGTGAGGAGGAGGAGGAGGAGGAGGAGGAGTGGTAGGCAGACCTCAGATTCATCTTCTAGCGGGGAAGCTCGGAGGCAAGAGAGAGATGATAAGCTATTTGCTCGAGTAAAGCAATTCATATTTGAGGAGCTGGTACCTGGATTCAATGCAAAAATTAAGGAGTACGTTAATGAAGCTATTCATTCATGCCGGCAATCCGATGCTACTACTTCTCAGCCTCAGCCTTCGACTCGGAGTGAAGAGGTATAATTTAAATTAATTGTTTTGTAGTATTTGATGTCTCTTTATGTTGATTTTTTTTTAAATAGCAGTCATCTGGTGGTGATGAGGAGACGGAGCGTAAGTACAAAAAGAGCGGACCTATAGGTGTGAAAAATGAAGTGGTGATAAATTATCGTCAATACAAAGAGTCAGGCGAAAATCAGGTTCGGGTTTCACAGACAAATGGAGCGAAGATGAGCCAATTATTTTTTTAAAAACTCGAAGACCTCAACACAAAAATCTCGATGGCCCATGTGGAGCTATATATTGAGGCCCTCAACATGAAATTAATTACAAAGCATAAGTACGTTTCACGTACTTGTAATCCAGATTGGGTTCACGTTGTAAGCCCCAGATTCCAGGTTCAAAATTATTTATTTAAAATTAGCTTTTTAGTTTGTACTTTACTTGTTTCGATTTTAATTTTAATTTTGCTTTTTTTTACAGTCTTTGTTCTCGAAGTCCTATCCAGTAAATCTTGCTCCTCGAAGTATAGTCCCCACCGTTTCCCCGGAGTTACTGAAGTTCATCAAAGGAGAAGATAGTTCAACTTCTCGAAATTAGTACACGGCTTCAGTTGTAAGTGTTTTAATCATTTGAATTCAATTTTTGAATCACTTTAATCCATTGAAATGATTTTAATCATCTTTTTTTTAAAAAGTTAATCATGCCTGTTCAAGTTGGAGATCATTGGTTGTGTCTGATGATTGACTTGACTACTTGGAGTTGTCATATATATAATGCATGCTTGAGCAGACTAACTCCACAGATGTTGCGGTATAGAGCCGATACTGTAAGGCGCATCACAGATCAATTCTACAAGTTTTTACGTGCCGGCAATTTTTGGGAAGCTAACAAAATAGGCTTGGTAGAAATTGACAAGGAAATGGCTCTCGATTTTACCAATAATCTCAGTGCTTATGAGGAGTCGAATGAAGCTGTTTATGCTTGCTTCACATGGACCAGTTGATATGTGGGAGACCGAATCAATATTGGGTTCGAAGGGAAGATATGGAAGAAAAATATAGGTTGTTTATGGCATGCTCGATTTTTAACTTGTCATATGATGAAGATTAATGATAGTGTAACATATTGACATTTTCTTTAAATTCGAATTTGATATGTTTGTATTTTGGATATTGTTTAATGCTCTTTGTATTTAATTTGATTTCAGATTGCATTTTTTGGATATTGTCTAAAGTTCAATATGTTGAATTTGAATTCAAGTTAAAAATAAGGATAATGTTTATAAATCTCGATTATAAAAGAATAATATAAAAGAATAAAAGCATAAAAGAATTTAAAATAAAAGAATAAAAATTGAGATGGATTTCGGACTGTGAGATATATTTCGAATTTGAACGGGATATAATTCGCTAAATTGAGATATATTTCAATTTTTTATTTTAAAAAAAATAAATAAATTCGATGATAAATACTTCCAAAATTGGGATATATTTCATTGGATATATTTCGCTAAATTGAGATGGATTTCGGCAAATTGAGATATATTTCCATTTTTAATTTTAAAAAAATAAAAATTTCGATGATAAATACTTCCAAAATTGGGATATATTTCAAGGGATATATTTCGCTAAATTGAGATATAATTCAATTTTTAATTTAAAAAAAAATACAAATTCCGATGATAAATACTTCCAAAATTGGGATATATTTCGCTAAATTGAGATGAATTTCGCTAAATTGAGATATATTTCAATTTTTAATTAAAAAAATAAAAATTACGATGATAAACACTTCCAAAATTGGGATATATTTCATAGGATATACTCCCTCCGTCCCATTAGATTAGTCCAGTTTGATTTCGGCACAGAAACCAATGTTTGTGAGTGTAGTGAAATTATTATTTTATTGATGTGAGGAGATTTTTTTCCATTTTAGGAAAGTGGACTAATCTGGTGGGACAGACAAAAATGGGAATATGGACTAATCTGACGGGACAGAGGGAGTATTTCGCTAAATTGAGATGGATTTCGCTAAATTGAGATACATTTCGATTTTTAATTAAAAAAAAAAAAACTTTTGATGATAAACACTTTCAAAATTGGGATATATTTCACGGGATATATTTCGCTAAATTGAGATATATTTCATTTTTAATTTTTAAAAAATAAAAATTTTGATGATAAATACTTCCAAAATTGGGATATATTTCGCTCAATTGAGATGGATTTCGCTAAATTGAGATATATTTCGATTTTTAATTAAAAAAATTAAAAATTCCGATGATAAATTGGGATATATTTCGGTAAAATTGAGATATATTTCGGCAAAATTGAGATGGATCTCTGCGAACTGAGATTTATTTTGATTTTTTTAATTCAAAAATTAAAATTAAATTAAATTGATAAATTACTACAACATAGTTCAATCAGAACTATAAATTATGTAATTAAACACAGTTGTATACAATTATAGTTAATACTACATTATTGTTCAATAAGAACCATAATTTATGTAATTGTATACACAGTTGTATACAATTATAGTTCATACTACATTATACTTTAATTACATCTATAATTTATATAATTACACACTAATGTAGACAATTGTAGTTCAATACTACATTATAGTTCAATCACAACTATAATTTATGTAATTATACACAGTTGTATACAATTATAGTTAATACTTCATTATAGTTGCATACAATCTATATATCTATATATATACTTAAAAGCAAAACCCTCACACAATTTTTTTCCCCCCAAAACCACTTACCAAAAATATTGTTGTGATAAATTAGGTAATTAACAACAAATATGGTAAGTATGTAATTAGTTATTACAAATTCATTTTTGGATATATTATAATATATATATCTTAGTATTTGTAATTAAAAATATTAGTTATTTTCTTAGTCATTAATTAATTATTACTTTTTATATATAAATTATGAATTATATAATTATATTTTTTAATAATGCTAAATTAATTTAAAAATGAAAGAATGAAACATAAAATGATATAAAAAATAATGTTACCGGGGAAACAAGGAAATTAATTTATAATCATTAATATAGAATGCTAATTGAGAATACAATTATGTAAGAAATACGAAAATTGGTGTAACTATTTAATAAATAATTAAAAAAAATAAAGAACAAACTAAAAAAACAATAATATAAATAATTGGAGAACAATGAATTTAGTAATTTTTGAAAAATTATATTAGCATAATGAAAATCAATATACTAATAATAAAGTAACATAATTAATATGTCTAATAATATTTATTAGCTAGATACTGCAAGATTGATATGTATCGTCTATTTTAATAGTTAGTGTGCATGTTTGAGTAATTAATATCAACCCATTTATCAATTTTTTTTCCTTAAAAGTTATAAATTGATGTTACAAAATATTTATTATATATAATCACAATTAAATGAAAAACTTAATTAGTGGTTATTTTATTAAAGTCTTCTTATAGAAAAATTAGTATAAATACTCAAGAAGTACTCAACCTTTCTCATTTTTTATTTTTGTTAAAGTTGTGTTTTTAGAGAATTTAGTTGTGATCATTTGTTCATGTTGATGCATTTGTATAATGTTTATTTAATTATTTTATTTGGTTTATATTCTCAATTGAGATTGTAGCTAAATATTTATCCACATCAGATTTTGCACGAAATCTACTACCGATGAAGATGAAGGAATGGTTCGATTTGTACTTATTTGGAATTCGAGAAGCATCGATTAAGGGGGATTGAGATCTTTTGTTGTGTTAAAAGTACATCATCTCCTCTTC
>JAPKLW010001101.1:177968-215680 GCA_026898455.1 Plectranthus barbatus
TATATGCATGATTGTGTCTTGGTGTATGTTTTACTTTGGGCAGTAAGATTTTGTGGGCTATTGTGAGATGAAACGAGTGAAAAAACAAAGGGAGATTCATGTCGGAAGTTCAAGCTCTGCGCGACGGTCGATATGATTATGACGGGAGCTTGGAATTGATACAAATCTATTACTGAGAAGAATTGAAACAACACTCTCTATGACGCTTTGTGTCTATCAACACATAATGCATAAATTATTGGGCCTATAAACGATGTTTTATTAAATATCACTTCAACTGGGAAATTCGATGTCAACTTACTAATATAGTGAAGTGCTTATAGAGAGGAATAAGAGATATAAATATAAACCAGTTTTGATTAATTGAGTAATTTAAAAAATAATATTTACCTTGACTCATAAATTTATATTTTAATGTAAGATAAATTGAGTTTCAATATTTTACTATTATATATACTTTACAATAAATTAATTATAAGAATATCTATACCTGCGCATCGCGCAGGTAGAAATCTAGTTATAATTCATACTACATTATACTTTAATTACATCTATAATTTATATAATTATACACTAATGTAGACAATTGTAGTACAATACTACATTATAGTTCAATTAGAACTATAATCTATGTAATTATACACAGTTGTATACAATTATAGTTCAATGCTACATTATACTTCAATAAGAACTATAATTTATGTAATTACACACTAAATTGGGCAATTAGAACTATAATTTCGTTGAAATATAGTCCAAATTGGGCTACTACTCATCCAAATTGGGATATATTTCAGTAAATTGGGATATATTTCATGTAATTGGCCTAGATCTCGGCCAATTGAAATGGGATTCGTTGAAATATATTTCAAATTGGGCTACTACTCATTCCAATTAGGATATATTTCGGTAAATTGGGATATATTTCATGTAATTGGCCTAGATCTCGGCCAATTGAAATGGAATTCGTTGAAAGATAGTTCAAATTGGGCTACTACTCATCCAAATTGGGATATATTTCGGTAAATTGGGATATATTTCATGTAATTGGCCTAGTTCTCGGCCAATTGAAATGGAATTCGTTGAAATATAGTTCAAATTGGGCTACTAATCATCCAAATTGGGATATATTTCGGTAAATTGGGATATATTTCATGTAATTGACCTAGATCTCGCCCAATTGAAATGGATTTCATTTTATTTTGGTACAATTGAGGATGAAATCGGTGATACAACACTACACCCTCCTCAAAATTTTTAGACATATCACATCACTATTACTTTTACACATGAATTTATGTGCCAATTTTGCTTTTGACTCAATAAATGCCTGCAAAGATGCTCTATTTTATTGAATTATTAAACTACTTTCACGTGAACCTGTGTGCTCGTAATAACACTATTTTTTTTTAACAAATAGCCTCAAATAACTCATACACGACAAGAATTTTTACTATACATTACAGATATTTATTTGCTTTTGACTCAATAAATGCATTCAAAGATGCTCAATAATTCATGCACGACAAGAATTGCTCAATAATTCATGCACGACAATAATTCATGCACGATATTTTTTTCCAAATTTCACTTATATTTAAGGGAGGAGTTTTATACTTCAAATTCACATCTCACTACAAATGGCCTTTATCTCCAATCCACTCAATACATGCATATGTCCTTTCTCTTTATTCCACTAAAACTATATTCCACTCAAAATGCATATGTTATTCCTCTTTATTCCCCTCATACGAAGTAATAAAAAAAGAGCCAAGATATCGTGCACTTGCTCAAATGGAAGAGGATTTTTCCTACGTCAAACAGTCCGGAAGAGGATTTTTCCAACGTCACATGGAGTAGGTAGGGGTGAGCAAGAACCGAACCGACCGAACCGCTCAAATTTGATCAGTTCGGTTCGGTTCTCTAAATTTCGGTTCAGTTTTTGGTTCTGGAAAATGAAAACCGAATAGATTCGGTTCGGTTTTCGGTTCTGCCTTTCGGAACCGAAAAGCAAACCGAATCGACTGAACTAATATAAATAATAATTATAAATTAAATATATATATATATATATATAATAATAATAATAATCCATAATTTAATTTACTCATCCCATTCCCCCCATTCGATCGAACCCTACACAGAAGTCAGAACACAATTTGTATGCTTGGATTTTGTTGTTGGAATTTATGTTTTATGTTATGTTTTATTTGATTTTCGAATTTATAGGAAATATTTAATTTTTTTTTGCTGCAGTTCGGTTTGAACCGAACCGACCGAAACCGAACCGAATTATTCGGTTCGGTTGATCGGCTATTCGGTTTGGTTTTCGGTCGGTTCCCATTTTTGGTTCAGTCCATTCGGTTTTCAGAAATTCGGTCGGTTTTCAAAAATTCGGTCGGTTCTCAACCGAACCGACCGAATGCACACCCCTAGGAGTAGGTGTCCTTCATCCGGATTCCTCCACGTCTTTCTCCTTTTCCCGAAACTACAAACAGGGCAAGCGATCACCTGATGGTTCCAGCACATCAGCCCTAGCTTCTCCGTTACGGGAAAAGAGATGAAAGCTTAAAGTTAGTGAGCAGCAAAATCGTTGCTATTCTGAAGAAAAACCGGTGGCTTACGAGAAGCAAAATTGGTGGCCACCGACAAGCAATTTTTGTGCTCACTAATTAATATATTTAAGCAGCGAAAGAGATGAAGGAGACCCAGCGGCACTACTATCTCCTTCGCTATTTCGCCGACTGCAACATCGTTCTAGAACTACTGATTGTAATTTAGTTCTCTGTAATATTGTAGCAAAATGTGTATCAAAATGTGTAATATTTTAGACATATTGTCGAATAATATTCGCATTCAAAATAACACAATTGTGAGTGTGCTTGTAATTTAGTGCTTTGAATATTGTATCAAAATATTAAATTATTTCTTGCATGCAAAAATTTAAATAAAGTTCAATTGGGCAAGAGTTCGTCCAATTTTGTTACATGTCGGTTTTTAAAAAAATTGAATAAACCGGTTACTTCGTCCAATTTTGTTTTAAACTCATTATGTTGAGTTTGAAGTCAAGTTAAAAATAAGGATAAAAATTGAGATGGATTTCGGATTGTGAGATATATTTCGATTTTTAATGGGATATATTTCGCTAATTGAGATGGATTTTGGCAAATTGAGATATATTTCGGATGAGAAATAACTCTAAATTGGGCAAGATTTAACGGGATATATTTCGGATGAGAAATAACTCTAAATTGGGCAAGATTTAACGGGATATATTTCGCTAAATTGAAATGGATTTCGAAAATTGAGATATATTTCGGTTTTTATTTAAAAAAAATTATAAAATCAGATGAGAAATAACTCTAAATTGGGCAAGATTTAACGGGATATATTTCTCTACATTGAGATGAATTTTGGCAAATTGAGATATATTTCGGTTTTTATTTTAAAAAAATTATAAATCACGGTTTTTTTCACGTGAATGACTGTCAATTCACTTTTGCATGCATCGTAAAAAACACATGCATGCCAATACATTGAATTCAAAGTGATAATTAATATGGTCAATTTTTTACTGCAAAGATGCTCAAATAATTCAAGTAGAACTATTCAATATGTACTACACAATACAGCTGCAATTTTGGACCAATTCACTTTATGCTACACTGCAATTTTTCAGAAATAATTCACCTGCAAAGATGCAAAAATAATTCACTATATGTAATATACACTACAGAAACAATTTTGGACCATTCGGGCATTGAATTACAATTCAATTTTTCTCAAAAAAAGAGAACAAAAAAACTCTCATTGTCAAAACAACCTCATACTCTGAAAACTATCTCTAAACCCTCTCAAACACTCATTCTCCAAAAACTCTCTCTAAATTTTAAAAAAAAATGGATTTCCGTTCTATCATTTTGCATTACAACGGTCAATGGGATAGTCTATACAACTACATCGGTGGAGATGAAAGAGTTGTCATGATACCCTCTCATGATATCACGATAGAAGAATTGCAGAGAAATGTTCAATACATCCACGATTCTCATGCCATGGTGGGTTCTTATACCCTATATTATCTTGCTGAAACAAGAAGTGGGGGGAAGGTTCCTTCGGTGCTCGCAACGGATACGCACCTTCAACGGCTTTGTAATATTTTCTTAGAGCCGAAGGTTTATTTAGTGATGAACATACAATCCGATGGGGGTGTTGGAAGCTCTCGGCGACAGGCCACACATGGCTTCGTTGAGCCCACAACCACACAACCCTTATAGTCCAACACCAAAAGAACTACATCATTTTTTATCATCGATGATGTTTGGAGGAGGAAGCAGTGGAAGTCGAAGTTCTCCAGTCCCAGATTTAAACGAAAATGCTCCAGATGATGATAGTGATGATGATGCTGAATACGGTGCGCACCAACAAAATCCAAATATAGTTGTCGAGTCCGATGATGACGAAACTGAATTCGATACAGACTCATTAGATGGTGATGAACGCCAAAATTACAATGATTCATTGTTTAATTGTACAATTGAAGATTTCACCGCTTGGGTCAGAGAACAAGGTGGTATGGGTGCCATTGTATCAAGCCTACTTTCGGCTAACCCATTACCGACAGAAATAGTTGAAGGCCTAAGCGGTCAAATGAATAATTGGTTACTTCCAATTATTCCGATAGATACGTCCGACTCACCTATATTGCAAGATCTACAAGCAGTATTGGAAGGGGGACTGGAAACGGGCAAAATGCTTTGGAGAAAAGAGGACTTGTACGTGGCTGTCGGACTTTGGCACATGGAGCATCACATTGAATTCAAAGTGACGCGTTCTTCTACAACTCGGGTGATGTACAATTGCAGTCATAATCCTAACTGTACATTCATTCTACGTGCCTCCAATTCAGCGGGATGTTGGGTAGTCCGCGAATTCATTCCAACTCATAGTTATACTATGAGTCTAAACAACATCCGCAGTAGAACTATAAGATCAAAGGCGATCTCAGCCTACTTTGCTTGGAGGATGCGTAGACAAGGATCTATCATTAAGCCGCGCGATATAATGGTTGAACTACAATAGAGTTTTGGTATTAAGCTCAGTTACAGCAATGCATTGCGCGCTAGAAATGGAGCCATATCGATGATTTATGGTGGCTTAGAAGAATCATTCAACTTGCTACCAAAATATCTCGATGTTCTCCAAAAATGGAATCCGGGCACTATTACAGACATGGATATCAGCGAGGATCAACGATTACGCCATTTCTTTGTTGCCTTAAGTGTGTCACGTGCAGCTTTCGGGACTTGTTTAAGGCAAGTGATTGTGGTGGATGCTACACACCTGAAGGGGCAAAATAAAGGTGTGTTATTGGTTGTTGTTACCAAAGACGGCAACGAACAAATCTTTCCTCTTGCTATTGGATTTTCACCGATCGAGAATGATAAAAGTTGGACGTGGATTATGTCACGACTGCAAATGGCTTTCGATTGTAGTCCACAATTGCTTATTATTTTGGACCAACACATCAGCATTGCCAAGGGAGTAAGCTCAGTCTATCCAGAGGCGACACATGCCTTATGTGGTTATCATATTCAAAATAAGTTCACCACCTTCAATTCAACTACTGTGAAGTTATACCACAAGGCAGTCTATGCATACCGTTCTATCATCTATCAGAAGGCAATGGCCCAGATTGAACAACATTGCCCCACAGCATACAACAAACTTATGACAGTGGGGCCTCAAAAGTGGGCTAGGTCTAAATGTCTGGTTTGCCGTTTTAGCTTCATGACATCAAATGCAGCAGAAGTGTTCAACTCCATATTGTTAGATGCTAGACGTCTGCCGATCTGTTCCATTATTGAGCTATATAGACACATTGTCGAAAAATGGTTCGATGAACAGCGAGCTAAGGCGTTTGCAAGAGACGATGACTTGACTGAGGAAGTCGTGGCCAAAATTACTCCATTGGCGGATATTTCACACAAGTACACGGTTTCGCCTGTTTCTGAATATCATTTCAAAGTCACCGACAATGTTAGAACGTGGAAGGTGGATCTTCAAGACAGCTTATGCGACTACCGGGAGTTTCAGATGGATCTCATTCCATGTTCTCATTCTATTGCTGCAATTCGGTTAGTAAAATATATCGATAGAATTAAACTTTCATTCATAACGATTAAGTTTTTAATTATTATTGCCGCAGCTTCAAGGGTTTAGGTGTGTACGACTATGTTTGGGAGTACTACAAGACATCAAACTGGCAAGAAGCTTACGGAGGAATAGTACACCCTCTTCCTCCAAGAGATGAGTGGATTGTATCACCGGAAGCACAAGCATGTGTTGTTTTGCCACCCATCGTCAATCGCCAAGCCGGTCGACCAAGAAATAGTCGTCGTCCTTCGGGAGCACAAGTGGGACAAACGTCGACTAGTAGACGACGAGCACCAAAGAAATGTAGTATTTTTGGGTCTACAAGTCACACAAAATGTGCTTGTCCGGAAAGAATTCCGCCTAATTAATTTGTTAGATTTTTACAAATTTTATTGTATCACGTATTGCAATATGTGTGGACAACAAATCTCAATTTTGAATGCTTATTTATTTCCTCGTGCTTCTCATTTCAATTCGAAATACTTGTGATTTGTATGATTTCAATTCAAAATACTCGTGCTTCGCAATTCAGGAATTTATTTTCAATACATGTAATGTAATTTAATATCTAAAAAGGAAAACAAATTTTCATTTTTCAATTTTTTGTCGAAATCAAGCTCATTTCACCGAGATCTAGCTCATTTTTTGCGAATTCAAGCTCAATTCCTTCTGAGTTAAATCTCAATTTAAATGCAAGCTCCCATCTACTATTATATTCGAACTCCAGCCAAAATTAAAACAACTTTCATTTGTAAACTCTAATTTCATTAATTACAATAATTTCGTTAATTAAAATTATAATTTCGTTAATAAAATAATAACATGGTGAATTATAAATGAATAATAATAAAATAAGCATACTTTTTAAAATAAATATGGTGAATTCCAGCCAGAATATCGAACTCAAGCTGAATATATTTTATTTTGTATTATTACTTAATAAAATGGTGAATAATAAATGAATTATAATAAAATAAAGATACTTTTTAAAATAAATATATTAAATTCCGGCCAGAATATTGAAGTCAAGCTAAAAATGACGAAATCAAGATGAAAATATCGAAATCAAGCCGAGTAGATTTTCCTTAATATTTTATTAGTTTATTATTACTTTTTAAATGAAACTCTAAATATTTAATAATAAAAAGACCATTCTGTTAGGATTTACACAGAAACCGAAAAAATTGATTGAACGACTAAGATATCAAATTGATTATTTTGTATAATTTTTCATAAGAATTGCTATTTATAAAATTTGGCTATTTAAAATTATTTCCTCCGTCTAAGAACAAACCTCACCTCTGTATCATCAAATTTCAATAAAATTATGGTGAGGCTGAGTCATTCAATTAATAGATGACAAAATCATTATAAATTGAATGACGTTAATATGATGTGAATAACTGGAACGAACAAGTGCAAAAGTTTTGAGAAGTAAAGTACTTTACATATGAGCTAACAAATATTCCGACTTTGAGAATGATTGATCGTCAAAAAAAATGAACAAAAAACAAAATAAAACAAGATGCACAATGATTTTTCCAAACAAATAGAATAGGGTGTGAGACAGTCGCAGCATATTAAAGCTAAAATCTTGGAATACACCACTCCAGCATCAGGGCTTGAATGAAGAGAAAGCTACGACGGAGTTGTGGCCGCCAAAACCAAATGAATTTGAAATGGCTGCCAAAATCAACACTCAACTCAATTATATACAAACACACACAACACACTAAACACACAAAGCGTCTTACCAACATTCACTTCATGCTGCTGCTTCACGTTTGCAACCGTGTCGAACTCGATGCAAGGCTCTGGGTTCTACATGCATACACACATTCATAACCAGATTTTAGTACAGTAAAGGTCCAAAACCACAGCGCCAAAGATGGTTCGCGACTTACAAATTGATTTATCGAAGGGTGTAGCCAGCCGGTTGTGATGGCCTTCACTGTTGCAATGGCTTCCAAACCACCAGAAGCACCAAGGCAGTGCCCTATCATTGACTGGAACAAAAATCATCAACTCAGAAACCCATTTACTCACTTTCAAAACCCAACCATACCAACGAATGTAGGCTTACCTTAGTCGCATTGATTCTCATGTCCGAAGTGTTCTTGAATACCTTCTTAATAGCATTTATCTCGGCTAGATCACCGGCAAGTGTGGAAGTTGCATGTGCGTTGATGTAGTTAACCTGAAAGAAGATAAGGACTTAGATTTGTTCGTATCACCCGTGATAAACATAATGGTAAAATAAAACCCTATTGATTTGTTCTTATGCATGGAGGTTACCAATTACCAGTAACAGCATTGCCTTTTAGTGGATCCAATGCAAATCAAGATTAAGTTACACTTGTTTCACAAGATCTAAATTGCCAGATAATATTTTTCAGGGGTTTGAACTTTGAAGCATAAGATTCCAGATTCACGGACAATCGTAAAGGTAGATAATTAATTAAACAAGTCAGCAGTATCCTCATACAGAATAAGTTTATAACAGCAAAATGATACCTCTTGGCCTCTACAAAGTTTTCAGAAGATCTAAACTGCCAGATAATATTTTTCAGGGGTTTGAACTTTGAAGTATAAGTTTCCAGATTCACGAACAATCGTAAAAGTTGATAACTAATTAAAAAGTAAGCAGTATACTCTTACAGAGTAAGTTTATAAAGAAAAATGATACCCAGAGGAGCTTCAAGAATTGCGCTGGAGAATCTGATGATGAAGGTAAGTAGATCATAATTTTTGAAAAAAAAAGTACCTTTGGAGAATATTTGTTCAATTGCTATATTTCTATTGGTAGATGGTGTCACAAATAAACTGAGCACTAAAATGATTTATTGGGAAGAAAACACACCTCCTCGGGGGAAACACCAGCATCCTCAAGGGCATTGTGGATGCATGTAGAGACACCAAGTCCATCAGCCCGGGGATCAGTCATGTGATAAGCATCACAAGTTACAGCACCCCCTAGATACTCTGCAATTATAGGTGCACCTCGTTTCATTGCATGTTCCAGACTTTCCATAACCTGTTAAGAAATTAGGGTCAGGCTTTGATTCAGATATAATAATATATATGCACACAACATATGCTTCGCATCAATCACAAACTTTTAGAGGAACATGAATATTACCTATTGACTAAAATATTAATTCATTTTTCGATCATACATATAAAATATACATACAGAGAGCATAGATCTAATTTACCAAAACTCCAGCACCTTCACCCATCACAAAGCCATCTCGGTCTTTGTCCCAAGGCCTGGAAGCAGTTTTTGGATCATCATTTCTTTGAGATAGAGCTCTGCATGCAACAAAACCCCCCAATCCAATTGGAATTATGGCAGCTTCAGTCCCACCAGCAAGCATCAAATCTGCCTCACCCCGGCGAATGTGTTGTGCAGCCGCATAAAAGCAATAATTTGACGTAGCACAAGCTGTTGAAATTGAATAGTTTGGACCCATCAAGCCAAGATCAATCGCCAGCAATGCAGATCCCATGTTTGTTATGGCATAAGGTATGAAAAATGGAGTTATTTTCCTGTGACCCTTCTCAATCAGAGCCTGAACACCGTCAGAGAATACCGTAAGACCTCCCATTCCTGTCCCAACCAGGACGCCAGCTCGAATCTTGTCAACCTGCAGTTAACACACAACAAAAGTTAACTAAGGCAACTTTGATCTAATGAGATTTTACATTAATAAGTTGATTTAGTATGAGAGTCCAGTATCCTCAATTGACAAATAACGAAAATGCATTAAATTTAACAAATCAGACAGATTTAAAGGCTAAAGTTTAAATATCAGTTTCAGATTCAAATTCTATAGGTGAAGCAAAGATACTTGAGTGAAAGAATAAATTGTTTGACTAGAACCAAAAGAAAATAAAAAGTTTAACAAGGAAAAATAGAAGCGCACAGCAACTTACAAAGAAAAGAGCAAAAATAATCGACCTGAAATACAAATAGAGTTGCAAATAAAAAACAAAATCTCAAATATTTTTTTCTTAACCAAACTAGTACTCAAACAATCCAGCAGTAAACTCATAACAGAATCAAGCAAACATTAACAAGAAAACAAATATTTAACATCACAAACTTAAAAATGACAATTTAAGAGTAATAAATATAAAATATATCAAAATGAGATCTTCAACCGTTGTGTTCGAGAGTCCAGTTTTTCAACTGAGAAATTATTGTTATGTAATGATGAAAAAGACTAAAGTTAAAATCTCAGGTAAAATTAAGTTGAAATACAGTTCATAAAAGAAAAGCCAGTATCTTAAGCTCTAACAGCCTCCAGCATTCGATCCATTCATTCAGCCATGAATAATACAACAATAAACTCAATAACAAAATTTTAAGCAAAGTTCGAATAATTTAAGCCAAAGAACCCAAAACCATCCGAATTGTGTTTCAGAAACCACCAATTACCTTGTTAAGTTTGTCGCCGCCGAGATCCGCGCACTCGAGCGCCTTCTTCCCTGCAACAATGCAATATCTCAAACAATCGTCCAATCTCCGATCATTTTTGCCATCGATATACCCTTCCGATTTGAACCCCCTAATCTGGCCGCCGAAGCGTGTAGGAAATTTCGAGGCATCGAACCTGTCGATGAGACTGATGCCGCTCTCGCCGGCCAGCAGCTTCTCGTAGAACGCATCCACATCGTTCCCGAACACCGAGACGAGTCCCATGCCTGTGATCACCACGCGCTTCTTGGGGTCGGTCTCACGCTTCGGTGCCGCCGCGACGGTGGACGCGGATGCAGAGATTGTGAAAGGAAGCGCCTTAGTCTTAGCTGGAGGCCTGGCATTGTTGCAGGGTAGAGCAGTGGAGTTTCGCTGAGGAAGGAGGAGAGATTCGAGCGGAGAGGGACGGAGGGCGGCGGAGTGGGCAGCTTGCATGGTGGCGGAGTGGATTCCGATGAAATCGATGTGGTGCGGAGAAGAGTGTGGAGAGTGAGTGAGAAGTGGTTGGATTTATTGTCTCTGCTGTGGACTGCATTTAAAACTTTTGACTATATTTTTTATTTTATTTATTTCTTCATAAAAAAAAAAAAAAAAGAAAGAAAGAAAATATGTCTTCTCTAACATAAAATTTAAACTCTAAATAATATCAGAAAGTTTTTTTTTTTTTTTTGGAATTTTTAATTACTAAATTCACCATACAATTTCAAAAAAATATATAATAAATGAATTTCAACAAATCTAATCAGTTTTCTATTATCCGAAAATCTTATATTCTCATAGTTTAGATTATTATTTAAAGTCTTAATTATTTAAAATGGCCAAATTTATAAAACACATCATGAATTTGGCCACTATTATAAATATATCTCAAATATAGCCAAAAGTACAATTTTATGCATTGGAATCAGTTAAAATTTGATTTGAAAGCAAGTTTTTTGACATTTATGTCAAATCTGTTAGTTAAATTCAATTTTTAACAAATTTAATAGAGAAATGTGCATTAATATGAATAAATGGAGATAAAAAAAAACTAAAATTTGATCAAATAAATTATTTGGAATGATTTTTATTTTTAATTTTTTTTAGATCTTGGTCGCTCCCGGTTCACACTCAATCACTCTCGGATCGCTCCCAAATTGATTTTTATTTATATATATATTTTTTTAAAAAAATTTAGACCCAGGTCGCACTCGGGTCGCACCCAGTGGCTACCGGGTCGCTTCCAAGTTTACCAGAATTTTTATAATTTTTTTAAATTTTTTTTAGACCCAAATCGCACCCGGGTCGCACTCGGGGTCGCACCCAGTCGCTCCCGGGTCCCTCCCAAGTTAACCAGAATTTTTATAATTTTTTTTTAAATTTTTTAGACCCGGGTCGCACTCGGGGTCGCAACCGAGTCGCACCCGGTCTCACTCGCACTCACAGACTCTCTCTCACACACTGACACACATTCTCTCTCACACTCCACATATTATCTCACACACACTCACATTATCTCACATACACTCACATTCTCTCTCATATTTAATATTTTTCTTATTAATTATATTATTTTATTAAATGAAATGATATTAAATATTAAAAAGTACTGACACATGTACTTTTTGGCTATTTTTGAGATGAATTGATAAGAGTGGCTAAAATTGATATATGTATAAGCCAAAGTGGCTATTTCAAAATTTCTCTCTTATTTAAAAGCTTTAATAGTTTATATTTTGTTGAATATACAGTAAAACCTCAATAATTAATAATATTGGGACCATGAAATTTTATTAAATTAGAGACATTATATCGATAAATTAACATTGTATTAAATAAAAGAGTGACTATTTAATTCTGTAATTTAGTACGTATAAATTGAAAATAAATGAATTCACATATGCTTAATTGATTATATTCATACCATAACCAATTCTTTGTAATTAACTAAATATATTCATGTATACAGAATTGATGTGCTGTCCGCTCAATATGAGCGTTTATGAGCGACAGCCACCTTTTATATATTTTTTTTAAAAAAATTCAATTAATTACATCTAAATCTTCCTGATTTATTTATAAAAAATATCTAAGCACTATCCCTTTTTTTCTCTTAATATAATTATTAGTTCCTGGAAAAACTCGTAAGCCATATCTTTTTTTTCTTCTAATTTTCTTATTATCATATCCAAATTTTTGTGATTTATTTATATTAAATAACTAAACGTTAGCCCTTTTTTTTCTCTCTTCACGTAATTATCTTGAAATGAAAATTCGTGAGTCAGACTTCTTCTCTCTTCTTCTAATTTTTTCAGTTTCTGAATTCTTTTAATTGTCGGCTCGCAATTGTTCTCTTAATATTGTTTATATATTTTTTTAAAAATTAGATAGCACATATTGAGCATGCACGGTGGTCTCTTCTCCTACTGCTATTGGTGATTTTCACGTCTTCATTGGAGCAAAAAATTTCTTCGGGGAAAATAATTCATATTTTTAGGTATGTAATTTAATTTATATCTTTTTATACTTTTTATAATTAATCACAATTGCTTTATGAATTGTTTCTACTCCTTTGCTTTGATTTGTTTTGATGACGGACATGAGAGTAGCTTGTTTTATAGTTTAGCAGATAATTAATATTAACAATTTAATTAGGTAGAATATTTATGATGGTATTATTTGCTCTATTCTCAAATTAGAGTTATACACGACTTACTTCTTTTAATTAATTTCTTTTATTTAGTTGGTGTTAGAGTTAATTGTAATTTAGTGTAATACTCTTGTGATTTGATGACCATTGAATGTTATGATTCTTAGTATAATGGGAGAAAACATCAACGATCAGATTCATACTCCACAAGTTGCAGATGATCGAAAACCAAATATTGGAATTAAGTTTGCATCCGTGGAAGAGGCATTTTCATTTTATAATCAGTATGCACGAGAATCCGGTTTTAGTGCAAGAATAGGTAATAGTAGAAAGAATAAGGTGACAAATGAAATTGTTTGGAAACAGTTTGTATGCTTTAAAGAGGGGCATACTGACGAGACTCGATCGATAAAGAGAGCACAACATGGTGAGCCTAAAATGATTAGAACTCGCGGAGAAGTTAGAACTGGCTGTAAAGCAAAAATGTCCCTTGTGAAGCAACAAACAGGACCCAATTGGATTGTTAGTACCTTTGTAGAAGGTCATAATCATGCACTTTCTACTCCTTCAAAAGTTCATTTGCTCCGCTCACACCGTCATGTTTCTACTGCTAAGAAAGCATTGACACAACAATTTGCACAAGCTAATATACCAACTTGTCAGCAGATACGACTATTGGAGATAGATCATGGTGGACCTGAAAGTGTTGGTTGTACGGAAAGAGATATTAGAAACTTTGAGCAACAACTAAGGGATGAACAAATAGGTATTGATGTTGAAACTTTGATTGAGTTTTTCACATTGGAGAAGGAGAAAAACTCAGGATTTTTCTTTGCTTATGAGACTGACTCATATGATAGGTTTAGTAGGTGTTTTTGGGCGGATTCGACATCAAGGAGGGCATATAGTGTATTTGGTGATGTGGTTGTCTTTGATTCTACATATAACACCAATAAGTATGGATTGATTTTTACACCATTTGTCGGGGTAAACCATCATCATCAAACAATTGTTTTTGGTTGTGGGTTTCTAAGTGATGAAAAGACTGAATCTTTTATTTGGTTGCTTGATAAATTTATGGAAGCTATGCCAAGAGATCCTCCGAAAGTAATCATTACAGATCAAGATCCTGCCTTGACAAAAGCAATTGCACTAGTTTGGCCTCATACAGTACATCGATATTGCTTGTGGCACATATTGAATAAATTCTCAGATAAACTCTCACCTCTAACTTTTAGAGATCACTATCAGAGCATAAAGAAGGTCATTATGGATTCTACATCTCCTTGTGAATTCGAGCACTCTTGGAAAGAGGTTATCAAATGTGCCAAGTTAGAGGAAAATGCTTGGATATTGTTGATGTATGAATTACGACACAAGTGGATTCCAGTGTATTTTGAACATGTGTTTTGTGCTGGAATGTCAAGTAGTCAAATAGCTGAAAGTTCACATTCATTTTTTAAAAAATATGTCTCTAGAAAAAACTCATTAATGGATTTCATCACGCGGTTTAATAGAGCGCTGAGACATCAGAGACATAAAGAGTTAGTTGCCGACCATGTTGACATGAATGAGCATCCTAAAATTAAGACAAGTTGGCCTATGGAAAGTCAGATGGTTAAGGTGTACACAAAGAAGAAGTGGATGGAGTTTCAAAGTGAAATGAGTCAAAGTCATGGTTACCGCGTGCAACATGCATCTACTATGGATGACTTAGTAGTTTATAATGTAATGAGCTTTCAAGATTGTTCGTCCACAAAGCCGAGGTTGATGACACATGACAAAGAAAAAGATCATATATCATGTAGTTGTGGAAAACTTGAATTTGAGGGCATTCCTTGTAGGCACATGTTGGCTTTCTTTCGCATTCACCAAGTATATGAACTACATGAAAAATATATTCTCAAGCGATGGACACGAGAAGCAAAGATGGGTGCATTATGTGTCGTAGATGATCAAAATAGTAATGAAGATTCTACAAAACTTTTGATGTCTCGACACTCTATGCTATCTTATATGGCTACAATAGTAATTGATGATGCATCTTTGAGTGATGAGGGATCGAGATTCTTAAAAGAACAACTCAGTTGCATACATAGCAAAATTAAAGAGATGAATATTAGTCCAATAGTTATCAAAGAAAGTCAACAGAGGAAGAGCTTGGACAAAACTCAACGTATCAACGACCCTTCTGAAATTAGAACAAAGGGAAGTGGGAAAGACTTCAATCATCAAAGGAGAAGTCTACTTTAAAAGCTAGAGTATGTCATGGATTTGGGGGTCGTGGAGTATCACATGACAAGCATAATTGCCCAAATTTACAAGATGAGTAAGTGATTCATGATTGAATTTGATACTTTATATGTATAACTATTGTCTATCAGATTATATTATTTGTTGATTTACTATACCATATTTGATTTTAGGTATGCCACATCTGATCATCATAACATTGAGGAGAATGTGAATAATTAAGATTTTACCTCATACATGGTGAATATTCTTGGTCAACTACTGTACTTTTATTATTTAATTGTTAAAAAAGCTTTATTTCAAAATGTGTTTATATGGAGATAACTAATTGGTAAGATAATTATCTGTCTTCTTTTTCAGGTTCCAGTGAACAAGAAATATCTAAAACTCATTTGGAGTGTTACGAAGCAGCTAGAATACCTCTCTGTTTTTTTTTTCTTTTTTACTTTTGGTTTGCTTGTATTTAAATATTTTTTTTAATATGTATCAGATGTTGGTTATTATTTTGATACATTTTCATACGTTTTGTGTGAATTAAGTTTTACATAGGTTGGTGTTGAAAAAGAACATAGTTAGTTATATTAAGAGTTAACCTTCTGGAGAAGATAATTCATACCACTTATCTCAATCTTGAGGGCAGATTGCATGTCTTATATCACTCTTCAGATCAAAAACTCAAATTGATTTATGGCAATCCAATATTGAAGGCAAAAACTTGCGTTAGGCACGCTTAAATGTTTAAGCGGATTTTATCCATACCCAAATGGGCTCACCCACCCAAATAGGGTTTATTAATCCCAATTAGGGTATATTAAATGAATTTGGGTTTATGTTAATGGATAAAACCTGCCTAAATGATTAAGCATGTCTAACCTAAGACCTTCCCAATATTGAATAGAATATTTAATTTTAAGTATGAGCTTACAAAGTCGCAAATTAAAAGAAATACCTAAATCACAAAGAAATAATGATTAATGGATAATACTTGAACAAAAAATGAAAAAGTCAAAATTGTAAGAATTAGAAGAAAAGAGAAAAAAGGCATGGCTCACGATTTTTTTCAGGAAATTAAGAATAATTATATTAAGAGAAAAAAAGGGATAGTGGTTAGATATTTAATATAAATAAAATGGTGAATATTTGGATAAAACGTGGGTGTCGCTCATAAACGCTCATATTGAGTGGGCAGCACATCAATTCTCTTCATGTATAATACTCTCTCGTCCCAAGTAAATAGTTCACTTTACCCGAGCACGATAACCAAAATTTGTGAGTGGTAATGGAATGAATATTTTATTGATAAGTGTGAAAAAACTTATTATTTTAGGAAAGTGGATTAATATCGCGAGATGGATGAAAAAGGAATAGTGGACTATTTATACAGGACGAAGGGAGTATTAATTCATTGTATAGTATAAAATTAATTGTTATATTCATATAGGCATGTATCATACCATAGAACCATGTTCAATAAGTGGAACGCATTAGGTGTCTATTCTCAAGTTGGGCAATCGGAGAAGGGCAATCACTCATTCTTAAAACCACCGTTCTTAAGACCAAAGAGTCAGTCATTTGTGGCACGTGGGAAGGGCTCGTGCGACATGAATTAATTCATTGAAAATGTATAGCAATCAAATAACTATTATAAAGAGATTTGGTTGTCGCGATAAAATGGATATTGTTAGAAAATTTGATAGAAATATTCTTCCTTTATTTGTGTGTTTTGGTGGGTCAAAATATGTAAAAGTCATCTTAGATAATTTCAGCATAGTCGAAATATGTAAAGTCCTGTATAAATTCTTTTATCAAGTTGTAAGCTGAAGTTATTGTGAAGACTAGACTGGCTTATCGGTCTAGTATGTGCACAAGACTCAACAGACTAAGGTTCACATCAAACTTACACGTTTGGATAAACATGAGTCTAGCTGGAAATTTTGGATCTCGCTAAGTACCGGTCCAGCAAGTATGGTTCACGCGAATACGCCATACTTACTGATACAACCCTCGTGGATGAGTAACGATCGTAGCCCAGGAACAATAGTTGACACGATGCGGAAATAACACGAACATGACTGGAATAGAAAACATCGATAGGATGGAAGTCCAGCAATCGTAATTTGGCCCTTCAAATGGCGTATTTCAGACGAATCTCATATATGCCCCCAAGAAGTTGAAGAACTAATGATGCAGAACTATAGAAGACACCACAACCTGATGTGTAAGTTTGATTGATAAGTCAAATCGAATTTCAAGGTAAACCACATAAATTCTTGAGCTTTCAGATAATTGGAGAATTAAACTCACAAATATTGTTAAACTGAAAACTTTATTTTGAAAATAAGCAGCCCTATTTATAGGGTGAAAAACGAAATCTCTAATCCTAATCTAACAATGGTCCTAAGAATACCATACAATCTCACAATCAGCAATGAGATGCATCATTAGACTTATGGCATGGAATAAAATGTGTCATCTTCGAAAATCTATCAACCACCACAAAGATAGAATCACTCCCACGCCTAGTTAGTGGTAATCACAACACAAAATTCATAAAAATATCAGTCCAAGGTGTAACAGAAATAGGCAATGGAGTGTACAAACCATGGGAATTGAACCTAAACTTAGCTTGCTTGCAAGTAATGCACCTTCCACAAATTCTCTCAACATCACGTTTCATGTGTAGCCAAAAGAAATGATCGTGCAAAATAGCTAAAGTCTTAGCAACACAAGAATGTCCCATCAAACCTCCACCATGAGACTCCAACAGCAATAACTCACGTAAAGAACATCTAGGAATGCACAACTTATTTCTTCTAAACAAATAGTCATCATGCCTGATAAGTGCGTTATTTCGTTCACTTATCAATGGGTTTTTAGGTCGTTTTGATGTTTTTATTGTGTGTTTACTTGATTTTCTTTGCATCGTGTTGGTTTTATGTTTGGTTTGTTTGTCATGGTGGAATATGTAGGTTTTGGAGTGCAAAATCAACTAAGTATGAAGATTGCGAATTTATGTCGTGTGCTCTGTATCGACCGACATGCGGTGTGTCGGTCGACACAAAGGTGGAAGGAAGTTAGTGTCGAGAGCAGGGCACCGATCGATATTTGACGCGTATGTCAATCGACACCCGTCGTGTCGATCAACATGGCGCACAGAGAGGCTGCTTGACAGGGATGCACATCAGTTTGAAACGGGAGTCGTGTGACAATCGACACACGTCCTGTCGATCAACACACGGGCTAATTAGGCGGATTTTCCAAGTTTAAGCTTAATTTCCATTTTCAATCTTTCACACTTATTATATATAGTTGTATTTTGGTGAAATTATTCATTCATGACAGTTTTTACAACTAGAGTTATAGTTTTCATTGTTCTTCAATTATTCATACTTTGGATTGGAGATTTGGCTCAAGACTTCTGAAGATTGGAACCAAATTGACACTTGCTTTATTTATGAAGAACATTTACAGGTTTTATCTTTTCATATATTAGTTTAATATGAATATGTGTAGGTAATCCTTTAATCAGATTCTAGGGTTTATGTGAATATCTTGGATGCATGTCTAGGTTATCGAATCTATCAAAACTTAAATTGGTTTATCAATTCTTGTGCTTTTCTTAATCTGATTAAATTGGCCATTTGATTAGGGTTTCATAATTAATTAATTTGAGACTTGTTGGGGGTCAGGACCGGATCCAGCCCAAAAGGGAATCTGACCAAAGCCCAATGAAGGGTCGATAACGCTACCAGCCCAGTAAGGTCGCAGTAGCCCAGTCCGCATAGGATCTAAGCCCGTTAAAGAAGCAGTTAGACAGGACGGAAACAACTCGATCAAGATATAAGGTAGTTCGATCGACGACGAGGAGGGTCGATATGCGAACTGCGACCTGCCTCAGTAATCACTCAACGATCAAAAAGGGGCAACGGATGCACAACGTCTAGCTCGCGAGATTCTCGGAACTACCTAACTACCACGTGGGTAAATTGCCTTGACTTTCATGGAAACGACCTCTAACTACTGAGAGAAGGACGTGGAAACCCTAGAGAGCTGCCACCCTCTATAAATACCTCCTCCAGGCATCTTTAAAGGGGAGATACGCGAAAACAAAGAGAATAGACTTACCTTTACGTTCATTGAATAGTTAGATAGAATTGATAGCTTATTCTTTACTATTTTTTAGATTTATCCACCCATTTGTATTTCCGTTCCCACCACTCACTCAGCATTTCCTTCACACTTGTTATGCTGTTGTTGGTCCCGGTTTATCAGGGTATAACTTGGCAGCGGAAAATGTGTTAGTTCGTTTCTTGCACTCTGCTGGTTACTCAACTGACTGGGACCTTGTCAGCTGGTAAGTCAACTGGCACTATGAGTACTCAGCTGACTGGCGACTGACTGGTCAGCTGGTAGCTCAAGACTTAGAATATCTTAGCCTTGTTTGCACAGTTATATCAGTTTTCAGATATACACCAGCACTTGAGTGCTGGGTTTCAAATCAGTATGAAAATGCAGAAAGCTGATAAAGACAAAAGGATTTTTATAGTGGTTCGATCAACTGATCTACGTCCACTCTCCAGTCGACTCACTGGAAATTCACTATAAGAGCAATCAGGTACAAAGTTCCTACGATCTATCTCCAGCTGGTAGATGCCCCGTCTACCAGTCCACTGGATCAACCGCTCCCGGTCCTTGTCCTTCTTCAGCTCTCGTCAGATGGATGGAGTGCGAGCACGTCACTTCAACCTCCTCCTCTGACTGGTTGGGTGTTGAGTTCTCCCAAGAACGTAAAGAGTAATCGGTCACAGGTGTCCTACGATCTATCTCTAGCTGGTGAATGCCTCGTCCACCAGTTCACTAGATCAACCGCTCCCGGTCCTGTTTCCTCTTCAACTCTTGTCAGATGGTGGAGTGCGAGCACGTCACTTCAACCTCCACTGCTGACTGGGTGTTTTAGTTCTCCCAAGAACATAGATCCTTTTGCGGCAGAATGCCCGTAATAACTCAAGTGCTGACTGGCACAAGAGCTGCTGTGAACTTTCTCGGAAGAGAAAGAGCACCAATGAGATCTGTAACTTACAAGCTGGAAGCTTGAAGTCTCGTGTTTGAATAAATCAACACACGGAAAGCCTTAAGAAAGGCCTCGAAAGATTTGCTTGCGCGTAAGAACTTTCGGTAGTTGAGCGAGAGTATTGAATGTTGATGGTCCCGACGTATTTATAGCTGCGGGATCCGATTCAAATCTTCTAGTCGTTTGGACACATCCGAAAAGGTGTCAGACCTCGGATGTCCTTTTGATGGCGGCAGGTATGCTTTTCTGGAAAGCGCCATACCTTGACCGCTTTATCTGACATTGATCTCTTTATGTCAGAACGGCTCTATTCGTCAGTACGAGGAATCGCAACTGGTGTCTTGTAACTGATAGACTTTAAGGTATCCTCCTTAAAGTCATACTTTGTCAGTTGATTCCTCAGACGAATCTTCTTTTTATCTCTAAGACTCTGGGAGAGCGAATCTTGAATTCTGCTGGTAACATCCGACTGGTAGATCATGCTGGTGATCTTGTGCTGGCAGTCTCTGCTGGTGACTTTCGCTGGCACAATCTAAGTCTACCAATATGTCTGATGTTAACCCTTTCTTGGAATCTCCCATGACTGGTGGCTTCACCGCTGGTGAATAGTGTCAGCCAGAACACATATTCTGCTGGTAAGGTTTGCCAGCTTCCTGCTGATGAAAGCCTTCCCAACTGGTGAACAGTAGCCAGTCGTTAGCTCTACTCATGCTGATGAACAGTGTCAGCATGAGTCTTTGTCAGCCGCTTGCTGGTGAGACTTCTCTCAACTGGTAAGCACATCTCATGCTGGTGAACAGTAGCCAGCATGAGTCTTGATCAGCTGCGACTTACAACTCAAAAGACCTAAACAGGACTTTACATTTGAGACTAGAGCTATTCTAGAGACTAAACTGACGCTGGTAGGACTTAGGTTTTGATCCACCAAAACTATAATCTATACAATTAGCTACTGGGGAAGGGAAACTTAGCCAAATTTCCCAACAGCTGTTCTCTGTTCAATTTATTCATAGTTCTCGGGGCTCCGATTTTTGAATAATTCTACCCTCAACAATTTGGCGCCCACCGTGGGGCCTCGAGAACGAGTTTGGTACTAACTCACTTCGTAGGGAATGGTAGACGATCCAGGCAACACCCATGCTGTTGAAGTTGATGACCAGATGGATACTCCGACGGAAGGCCGAGGCAAAGGAGCCAATCCAGGAGCAGGTAGAGGAGCTCCGGCAGGAGTAGGACGCGGTCGAGCTGCTGCAACCGGTAAAGGAGCCCTGCGCCCGCCCAACGAAGGGGGAACGGTGAACGACTTGATGAGAGCGTTCAACGGTACTCCTCTTGGGGAACTGACCTTCCTGCCGCCACCACCGAACGTCTTGGAAGACCCTCATGTTTCGAGACTGATAACACAGGTGCAGAGCGCAAAGGAGGCGATCGAGACGATGGGGGCCAAGATGGAAGACAAGGCGAGGAGATATGAACTCCTCGAGAGAGAAAACCGAAGGCTGCAACTACAGGCGAACAATGCACAACCGATCATTGAAGAGCCCAGGAGCATGGGAAGAGGCACTCAAAATGTTACGAGAAATCTGGAGGACGATTTTGATCGTGCCAAAGGTACGAACGACGGAAGAACCCCAGGGGATCCGCCAACCCGCAGGAACCAGGCCGCCAGTTGGGCCAACCTAAGGTAAAAGCCATCCAACAAATCGAACGGCGGTTTGAACAAAGGCTCAGATACTTTGAGTCGCTGCTCGCCAAAGTCCCCAGACTTCCCCCACCGGAAAGGATGATACCGCGTGAAAGTTATGCGGAGTCCCCTTTTTCCCTGGAGATTGCTGGGGCGGAGTTACCATCCAGATTCACCCCGCCGAGTTTTGTACTCTACGATGGAACCTCAGACCCGGAGAACCATATCGCAGTATATAGGCAGAAGATGCTGGCTCTGGCAATACCAAGCGCTCAGATGGAAGCTTGCATGTGCAAAATCTTTGGTTCGAGCTTAATGGGGCCTGCACTCCAATGGTTCATCAATCTGCCCCGGAGTTCAATTTCCACGTTCGCGGAGCTGCATCAGTTGTTTCTGCGACAATACTCAAGTAGTAGGCGCCTGGACAAGCACCCAGATGATCTTTATGAAGGCGAGCCTTTGAGAGCCTACTTGTCGCGCTTCAACAAAAAACTGGTGGCAGTGCCTAATTGCCCCAATAGCACCGCCGTGCGAGCCTTTACGAAAGGCCTCGATGTAGATTCCGATCTATATCGCAAACTATCCATCTATCCTTGTCAAACGATGGATGATGCTCTGAATAGGGCTTGGGCACTTATCAAATGGGAAGAAGATGAGCCCTAGCGGCGGGCACGACGCAGCAGTGGAAGGCCAAACACGCGTGACGAAGGTCGACGCAAGCAGAGGGACAGGCGTCCTCCCAGGTCACATCCCTACAACAAGCCGCCACAAATTAATAACCTTGGTCCATATGTCCCGGAGTACACGCTGTTGATCGAACTAGCCGAGCTAGTTCAGAATGTGCTCCGGCGAATGCCAGAGAAAGTAAGGTGCCTCCCAAAGATGAAAGCCGACCGGGCCTCACGAGACGTGCAGAAATTCTGTAAATTTCATAACGACCACAGCCATACCACCGCAGACTGTCGGGCCCTGCGCCTCGAGGTGGTCGAGTGATCACTGTAATTTCTACAGATTAATTATAGAAATAGTGGCAAATAAATTTGTAAGCCCTAAGGTTATCGATCCAGGGGAATGAAGCAACGAAAAATCCTAAATACTAAATCAGACGTTCTTAAAATACTGTTTAGGAAAAGCAATTAAAAAGTTTTGGTTGTTTTGAAAATTGTAATACTTGCTAATGAAAATTAAACAGGAAATTAAAAGGCTTTTGGATTCAAATAAGAGAAGCACAGATTCCAGGGATAGCTACCTATCAAGTATAACATGTATGAATGAATCGATTAATTCCCAATTTTAATTCCTCTTCGTAGTGAAACATCAGAAAAGTATTACGAACTTCTTTGTTGGACAATTCGTAAAGTAGATTAATTAATTACCTATCTCCGCTCGGTCTCAAGATAAATTAACTAACTCCAAAGATCTACAGATTTATTCCTACAATCAATCTCCTTCAGTTACGACAAGAAATCAGATTATATTGTGAAAATCTCTTTCCATTGAAAACTATCACAGTTACGTCTCAAGTAATCAACTAGATAATCCTAAGATGTGATCAGCAATTCAAGATTATAAATAAGCACATATTTCACAAACTACGAAGGAAAAGGGAAAATAATTCAATTAATCAAACATGTATACATTGATAATTCGAAACCCTAGAATCTAAGGAAGAGATTAGTTACACATATTCAAGGTAATATTCATCATAGAAAGATAAAACCTGAATTGCATAAAAACTTGGGTCTGAATGTCTTCCCACAAACTTCTGTCTTCAAACATAAACTCTAAAATTCTTGGAAATCTCTCTAAAAACTGAAATCTGGAATGAAGTATGATAAAAAGGTCAAAAGGTACTCTCAAAATCGACATTATTAGGATATTTATAGAGGTGGGGGTGTATCCTATCAATTCTAGGGCAAAAGATATGAATAAATCCAATTTTTATCAGATTTTCGCTCCAGCAGAGAGGATCGCGTCGATCGTGGCTGATCCACGTCGATCGACGAGGCTTCCTGGTCTCCGTCGATCGATGCTGATTGGCATCTGTCGATGCGGCTTCTCGTCTCTTCTGCGCGGTCTCACAGTTTTGGCCATAACTTCCTCCTCCGAACTCCGATTGACCCGATTCCAGTTGTGTTGGAGAGCTAACTCAAAGCATCATCCATTTCCATGTGCCAATAGCCCGAATTCCTCTTGTGGAAAAAATCTTCACTGCTACTCTTACACGTCACTGCTTCCGGAACGGTTTTCTCGTGAGTTTAGGCCTAAAAACCTGCATAAACATCAAAACACACCTAAAACCACCTAATATTGACATCATGCATAAAATATATATATAAACTCAATAAAACTACATAAAATCGTATAAATATAATATAGATAAGTGAGTGATATAATGAGCTTATCAAATCCCCCAAACTTGAACATTTGATTGTCTTCAATCAATAGGCAAGAAAGAAATCCAAAGATGAAGTGGTTAAAGTGCAATGCCTCACAAGATTCATCACAATCAAGAACCAAGAATCCACTACCCACAAGCAATTTGAAAGAAACAAAAAATTCATCAACAGTGGAAGAACTCACAGGAAGTGTATCGCTCAACTCTCAAGTGTTTAAGATAAAGATGAAAGCACTCAACAACATGTATGAAGAAATTTCTACCATAGGCTTGCAAATTGTCTAATATCTCCACTGCTAAAATGTGCACACAAGTCTAGAATCAAAAAGGACTTTCGAAAGGTTGTAACGTAGGCTTTTTCTGATAAGGTAGGGAAATATGGCCAAGTGACTAAATCAATTGAGTTCATGACTCTCAACATCTCCAACCACTATCTATAATCATCCACCTTATCTCCTCATATACATCAACAAACTCCATTTTTTTTTCTAGCTCATATTGAATCTCTTATGCTCTTTTCGATAATTTTGTATTCTTTTGTTTTCAGAGAGCTTATGAGAATTCTAATTATTTATTTGAGCTTCTTTTTCACACATCTTTTCACCACTAATTTATCATATCTTATCACCAATTCACCAATCAACCCCATACATACCACAACTCAAGACACGAGTGAGACAATACTTTTTTTAATCTCATAGACAAGGAAAGAAAAACTGTACAGGCTCAAAATGGCTAACTAGGGAAAATTTTATTGTGAAGAGACAGTGTTTAGGATATTGGGTTAACAAAGATGGCCTAAGATCATTTTCTAAACTTGTGCACACTATGCAGTCTCAACACAGAAAATAGGCAAGTTCTAGAGAAATCAAAACACACATGTGAATCTCACATCAAACGAAATAAAGGCTCAAATTTCTCACACAAGGATTCAAAAATTTTCTTCCACAGTCAATTTCAAATCAGCTCAATCATCATGCAAGTATAAGTGTCAAATCAGTCCTATCATGCGGTATTCTACATTCATAGGCATCTAACCACAATCTCAATCAATTCAATACTCAACCCTCAATCAATTCTAATCTCACAATCTCATTCAGGTTATCTCAAAACTCAAAAAATTTCCCCACAAAATAGCATAAAAATAGAAAGGTACGAAAAATTAAAGACAAATAGCAGAATAAATAAAAGATAGGACGTTCCATCTCTTGTCCACATCCCCCCAAACTTATTTCCAACTCGAAGAGTGGAATAAGTTTGAAAATCAGAAAATAGAGGGAACGATACCTGGTAGTTGATCTCAGACATCAACTTTTTTATACCCCGGAGTCTTCAATCACCATCAGGGAGGTCGGGTCCAGGCAGGTCCTTTCGCGACCTACTTTCCATCTTTGTTCTTGATAACTTGCATCCCCCATTTCTTGGTGTCTTTCAATGTCCCCCCAATGGCGGACTTGTACTTCCGTAAAACTCGTAGTAATTTTTCCAACTTCCCATACCTAAGGTGTGCCAGAAGCATCTTGAGTTCCAGAACCAGCGGATCAGAGTTAGATTGCAGCTTTCCCCGATTTGCGTCGGTTGACATGGGTGAAACTGCCGCAATCCCTTTTCTACGTCGCGCTGCTTCTGCTGACGAAAGCTCCAAGTCTGACTTCCTTCGTGCGTCGATCGACGTGACAGTAGCGTCGATCAACGTGGATCCAAAGGCTGCGTCGATCGATGCATGGTGTGCGTCGATCGACGTGGAGGTATTTCCACGTTTTCTCTTCTTTTTCTGGCTGCGTCGGCTTGGTAACCGCTTCTGTTTGTTCTCTTTCTCCTGAGTTATTTCTTCAGATACATCCATCTCCATCGCCAAATCCACAAGCTCATCATCCGCCTTATCCAAATCTGAAGACAAACACAAAGAGTGTAGTAAGCGGTTCTCCAGAAAATCCGGATCAGTTTTAAGAGAAGAAAAGGGAGAGGAAATCACCGGATTTGAACAATTGATCATGTAGCACTCTTCTGGGTAGCTCTCTTCATTACGCTTCTGCACTGCTTTGTAGATGGGGAAGGTGACCGACTCGTCATTAACTCGGAACGTCAGTTTGCCGTCTCGAATGTCAATTAATGCTCCAACAGTCTTCAAGAAAGATCTCCCCAAGATAAGCGGGATGTTGTGGTCTTCTTCCATGTCAAGCACCACGAAGTCTACTGGAATGATGAAGTCTTTCACCTTCACAAGTACGTCTTCCACGATGCCTCTTGGGTAGGACACCGATCTGTCAGCCATCTACAATGATATGGTCGTTGGTTTGATGCTCCCGATCTCTAGTCGCTTCAAGATTGACAGCGACATTAAGTTTATGGATGCGCCGGAATTGCAAAGGACCTTCCCAAAGGTCTCTCCTCCAATGACACAGGGGATCGTGAAGGATCCCGGGTCTTCTCTCTTCAGCGGCATCTTCTTCTGAATAATCGCGATGCATTCTTCGAACAAGTTGACCCTCTCGTGCTCCATGAAGGGACTTTTCTGAGAGACCATATCCTTCAAAAACTTCAAATATCCCGGTATCTCTCGTAGTGCCTCAATCAGTGGGATGTTGATGTTCACTTTCTTCATGTTCTCCAAGAAGCGTGCATACCTCTCGTTCATCTTTGCTTTGGCAAACCGCTGCGGATATGGCAAGGGAGGCTTATACATTGGTAGAGCAGGGGCGGTCGTCGATCGACGAGATTCAGCCTCAGTCGACGGATGTTTTGGATCTTCGTCGATCGACGGGTAAGCGTCATCGATCGACGGAGCTTCACATGTGATGACTTCCTCCTCTTTCTCGGCTTCTCCTTCATCTCGGGTGTCTGTCCCTGCTTGCTTGGGCCCTTCATAGGTTTTTCCCCCTCTCAGTGTGATGGCATTCACTTGGTTCCTCTGATTCTGGTTCTTGGGGTTCATCTGAGTGTTGCTCGGAAGTTGCCCCGGCTTGTGCTGGGCTCCGAGGGCATCGACGATCTGGCTGACCTGGGTTTCTATGATTTGTACATGCTTCTGCACCTGGTCCACTTTAGTATTCACGCCTGCAATTTCTTGCTTCAACTTGGCTACAGTATCAGTAGAGTCTTCCATGAACTTGGCCAAAATCTCCTCGAGATTTGGCTTCTTCTTCTCCACTATTGCTCCTTCTTGTACGGAAAATCCTGGTGGTGGTTGCTCTGCAGCTTGAGGGTTTGCGTAGGAGAATCCAGGGTGATTCCTTGCGTGATTAAAAGTGTAGGGCTGGTTGTGCTGCAGATATCCTCCACGGTAGTTGTTTTGGTAACCACCCATTTGCATGAAATTTACAGCGGCACAATCCCCCTCAGGCGGAGCTTGCACTGGCTCTACTACAACAACTGTTTTCTCCTTCTTCAGTGCAGCGAAGTCTTCCCTTAGCTTTTTCAGTTCGGTTGCCAAATCAGGTTGTTCGGCAACTTTCTCCACCACTTTCTCGACCGCCAGCACAGGCCGAGTTCGGCTTGAGGACCACCGTTGAGTGTTGTTGGCCATCTTTTGGAAGAATTCCATAGCCTTCTTTCTGCTTTTCGTCATGATGGTGTCTCCCAGTGTGGTGTCCACCAACTTGACGGTTTTCTCATTGAGTCCCTCGTAGAATGCTTCTGCCTGTTCTCCTGGCGGAAAACCATGTCCTGGACAAGATCTCAGTAGCTCTTTGAATCGCTCCCATGTCTCACTGAAGCTCTCATCAGGTCTTTGAGCGAATCTGATGATTTCCTTCCTTCTCTGCCTGATGATATTCGGGGGGAAGAAGTTTTCCAGGAACTCATTCCTCAATTCAGTCCATGTGCTAATACTTTCCTTGTCCAGTGCAGTGAACCATGATTGTGCCTTATCCCTCAGAGAGAATGCGAACAGACGCATTCGGATGGCACTCTTACTGACTCCTCCAATTTTGACAGTGTTGCAGAGCATCAAGAACTTATCCAGATGGGCATAGGGGTCCTCAGTAGCCCTTCCTCCGAATTGATTTTGTTGCACCATCTGCACCAATCCGGTCTTCAGCTCAAAATTGTTGGCATTGATGCCAATCCTGAAGTCTGTCTCCCTGAACCGAGGTTTATACCGGTTCTGCATGGCTTCCTCTTCTTCCTCATCGTCAGATTCCTCTGGAGGATCCTAATTGTCATCCTCTTCAATGTCGGGATTGTCATCAAACAGTGGGTTATGGCGAAGATCCCTTCCATTCGGATTGTTCCTCTCGAGGTCTCTTTTCAGATTGTATTGTTGGATTTGTGCCCTCATAGCTTGGACTTCTTGGAGAAGCACAGCCTGCTCCTCTGCAGTTAGCACTGGTGGAGGCGGTGGTACATTATCTTCCATTGTGTGATTACTTGAGCTTTCCTGAGCACGCTTATTCCTTCGGATCTTTCTGCAAGTGGCTTCAATGTCCGGATAGTAATAAAGCGGGTCCTTTCCTCTAGCTCTTGTATTCATGCACTACATGTACAGCAAAGGAGGTAGTGAGGTAAAACTGAAAATAAAACGAAACGAACTAAAATTAAAAATAGAAATTCTTGAAAAAAGAACACGGCGTCGATCGACGAGAAGAAGCGTCGATCGACGAGGAAGAAAACAACTATGTCGATCGACGAGATGTAGCGTCGATCGACGTGAATGATAAAAGGTATGAGAAATTAACGAAAAATAAAAAAATTACAGCCTAAATCAGTATTTCAATCACAGATCTAATAGTAAGATTAATTATGTTCACTCCCCGGCAACGGCGCCAATTTGATCACTGTAATTTCTACAGATTAATTTTAGAAATAGTGGCAAATAAATTTGTAAACCCTAAGGTTATCGATCCAGGGGAATGAAGCAACGAAAAATCCTAAATACTAAATCAGACGTTCTTAAAATACTGGTTAGGAAAAGCAATTAAAAAGTTTTGGTTGTTTTGAAAATTGTAATACTTGCTAATGAAAATTAAACAGGAAATTAAAAGGCTTTTGGATTCAAATAAGAGAAGCACAGATTCCAGGGATATCTACCTATCAATTATAACATGTATGAATGAATCGATTAATTCCCAATTTTAATTCCTCTTCGTAGTGAAACATCAGAAAAGTATTACGAACTTCTTTGTTGGACAATTCGTAAAGTAGATTAATTAATTACCTATCTCCGCTCGGTCTCAAGATAAATTAACTAACTCCAAAGATCTACAGATTTATTCCTACAATCAATCTCCTTCAGTTACGATAAGA
Organism: Plectranthus barbatus; assembly: GCA_026898455.1. Lineage (NCBI taxonomy): Eukaryota > Viridiplantae > Streptophyta > Magnoliopsida > Lamiales > Lamiaceae > Plectranthus > Plectranthus barbatus. Next base: position 207,884 of record JAPKLW010001101.1, read on the forward strand.
AATCAGATTATATTGTGAAAATCTCTTTCCATTGAAAACTATCACAGTTACGTCTCAAGTAATCAACTAGATAATCCTAAGATGTGATCAGCAATTCAAGATTATAAATAAGCACAGATTTCACAAACTACGAAGGGAAAGGGAAAATAATTCAATTAATCAAACATGTATACATTGATAATTTGAAACCCTACAATCTGAGGAAGAGATTAGTTACACATATTCAAGGTAATATTCATCATAAAAAGATAAAACCTGAATTGCATAAAAACTTGGGTCTGAATGTCTTCCCTCAAACTTCTGTCTTCAAACATAAACTCTAAAATTCTTGGAAATCTCTCTAAAAACTGAAATCTGGAATAAAGTATGATAAAAAGGTCAAAAGGTACTCTCAAAATCGACATTATTAGGATATTTATAGAGGTGGGGGTGTATCCTATCAATTCTAGGGCTAAGGATATGAATAAATCCAATTTTTATCAGATTTCCGCTCCAGCAGAGAGGCTCGCGTCGATCGTGGCTGATCCACGTCGATCTACGAGGCTTCCTGGTCTCCGTCGATCGATGTTGATTGGCATCTGTCGACGCGGCTTCTCGTCCCTTCTGCGCGGTCTCACGATTTTGGCCATAACTTCCTCCTCCAAACTCCGATTGACCCGATTCCAGTTGCGTTGGAGAGCTAACTCAAAGCATCATCCATTTCCATGCGCCAATAGCCCGAATTCCTCTTGTGGAAAAACTCTTCACTGCTACTCTTACATGTCACTGCTTCCGGAACGGTTTTCTCGTGAGTTTAGGCCTAAAAACCTGCATAAACATCAAAACACACCTAAAACCACCTAATATTGACATCATGCATAAAATATATATATAAACTCAATAAAACTACATAAAATAGTATAAATATAATATAGATAAGTGAGTGAAATAATGAGCTTATCATCGAGCTATTGAAGAAAGGATTCCTAGCTGAATATCTATCGGATTGAGGAAAAAGAACCTGGACTCGGGAGAAACGGGTCGAAGAGTCAGGGCCTGCGAAGACAGATGCACCAAGGTCTTGATATGTGTGTAAAATGACCTATTTTTTTATGTGTGAGTGTGCATGTTTGTGGCCATTTTACCCTCATATCATATGTTTTCATTTTTCTTTTGTCTTGTTTTCGTGTTTGAAATATTGTAGGACGTGTTTTGAGCATAATATGGCATATTTGGTGGAATTTTGGAGGAAAATCGTCCGAGTTGAAGTCCGAGGAGGTTAGGTTCGTCCGAGCGGAGCGAAAGGAGAGTTTCAGAGGCTTTGAGGAGTCGCCCGGCTGAGCAAAGCAGGCTCGGCCGAGCTGAGCCGGACAGAGGGCTCGCTCGGCCGAGCAGTGCAAGCTTGACCTAGCCATGCTGACAGAGAGCAGGCTCGGTCGAGCAGTTTTGGCTCGACCGAGCCAGAACGGGTTTCCCAGGTTCTCCACAGTTTCCAGGAAGGCTCGGGCGATCCGAGGCCCTGTTTACCCGTCTATAAAAGGGGGAAAATCAGTTAATTCATGAGCTTTTGGTCAAAATTCTAAAAACCGACACGAGAGTTCCTCCTAGATTCATCTCCAAACCCTTCCCCATCCACATTCAAGGTGATTCAAGCCAAATTCCTTCAACTTGGTGAAGATTGAAGAAGCTAGAAAGGTAGATTGGATTCAAGGAAGGCAATCAAAGAAGATCAAACGTTGACCTTTGAATTTTGTAATGGATTCTCAATTTTCTCTATTTGATTTGTACTCAATTCAAGGTATGGAGAACTAATTTCATTGTGAGTGTTGTAGAATTGAAATTGTGATGAGTTGATGTTGAATATGCTTGTTTACTTTCCTTTGAGGGATTGATTTGCAATTGAGCTTGTTCATTACCTTTTAGATGTAGGTAATAGCCAATCTTTAAGGTAGTTGATGTGAACACTGCAGCCAACACGCGGGCGGAATCGTCATGATAAGTGTATAATCTTACGATTCTAGTTCCAATCCATGTACGGTGCTTGGTCGTAGGGCGATAATTGACGGTCGATTGGGAGTGATCTAGGGATTAATAACGTAGCTATTTGCATTTCCTAGTTTCATCTACCGTTAGTTATCCGTAGCAAGTGACTAACGAATGTAGGGTCGATTGCTCAACCTCCTAAGGATTAAATTTGGTTTACGACATAGTTTGGCTTAACTCGGATCAATGGAAATTCGATCAACACTCACTATCTTCTTATTATTGGATTTGAAATCTTAATCTACCTATACAAATTGTTCATTGTTGTGTTTGAGAAGTTTAAATACTTGCTTTGTTATAGATAGTTATATGTATGCTTCGTTTAAATTGATTGCCTAGATAGACAAAATCTCAACGACTATTGATTTACCTAGCTATTTTACACCTTCGTACGAGTAAGTGATATCCACGAGGGCGAATTAGAAAAGAGACCGGATTGATAAATTTAACGTGAAGTTGGTGTTGTATTTCACCGGTGTCACGTTTTTGGCACCGTTGCCGGGGAATCTTTTAGTAGGTCTCGTAAAATTATTGAAAGTTGAAGGATGGTATGCTAGGTGTTTGATTAAATGCTCGTGTGAATATTGTTACTAACATTTGTTTGTTAATTGTTCTTGTTTCTTTTGTTGGATTGTTTTTGTCTTGTAATTGGTAGGTGATTATTAACTTTTGTTTGATTAGTTGTTAGTTGATTTATTTGTTAGTACTTTAAGATTGTTGGACTCTTGTAGGTGTCAAATGGAGAATCATAGAGGAGTTCACTCGGAAAGACTTAACAATCTCCAAAGAGAATTGGATGAGATGAGAGCAAAAATGTTGGAGAGACAATGACCGAGGAGGCCAATCCGGTTGGTATTTGAAGAGAGCTACCCTTGGATAGAAGAGAGGAGACATGACCGGAAGGTGAAGTCGAATTGGGGATATAAAGAAGAGGAGTGTAGAAATGAAAGATATGGTGATCAATGGGGGAATTGTGATGTCCAAAACAGCGTGTACCGTTCCCCATGTTATGGATACTCTACACATAGTTCATATGAAAGCCAAAACCCAACTTGGAATCCATCCATAACAAGAGTTCATTGTGATGAAGGGGGTAGCCGTGATCATGAAAGAGTTAGAGAAGTAAGATCATCTCGGGATGCTTTGGAGAGGAAACCGGATAAGCTAGAGGGAAGGCTTTTGGAGTTAAGAATGCAACTATCCGATATCTTGAAGAAGGTGAGTGAGGAACCTCGAGTGAAAGAATATCCAATTGACGAGGAAATAGGTCTTGAAGGAAGTTGTGAGAAAATTTTGGAAGACGAATGTGAGGATGCGGTTATGGTACTTAAGGAAGTAAGATTCAAGATACAAGAGTAAAGGAGATGCAAGAAGAAGAATTAAGAAAAGAAGATAAAGAGTTACCTCAAGAAGAAGAGAAAGAGGATGATAGCACCGAGGAGAGGATACACATTGAAAGTGAGAAGAATGGTGTTCTTATGATACCTTCCCATGAGGTGATGAAAGAAGTTCCGGCATTGGTACAAAATGACGAAGTGGAGAATCATGATGAGGAAGTTATGTCGGAAAGTCCATGTGGCGATGTGTTGCTTAAATTTCCTTCACGAGTGATAGACAAGGTGGAAAAGGAAGTAATACTTGAAGTCATGGTGAAGGAATCATATGATTTGATTAAGAAAGGGGATGTGGAGAAGTTGAAGATTTATCCAAATGGGGGACAAGTTGAGACTTATATACTTTGGATTCAATTGGATGATGCCTTAGAGATCAAATCAAAGAAGGAATCACCACCTTTTATGGTCGAGTTTGTCAAGACATGAAACCCTCCTTGGAGAGACGAAAGGGGTGAAAGAAAGATCGCCTTGGACAAATTGCTCCCAAGCAAATGCCGAACAAGAGAGAAAGGTATCTTGAAAATACACAAGATTTTTGACAATGGATGATGTGGTAAGGTCGTCTAGCTACCGATGTTAAGGAAGCGCTTGTTGGGAGGCAACCCAACCAATTTTCGTTCTTTTGTTTAATTGCTTTTAGTTGCTTTGATTTTGAATAAATGTCTAGTTTGTTTGATTTTGTGTTTGTAGGAGGAACTACAAGATCGAGAGGAATAATAACGCACCGCCTACCTATTTGACAAACTTAGTCTCACTTGACTAAGTTTGGGGGGAATGGCCGGTATTCGGTGCTTTGGTTTACTCTTTTCTTCTATCTCTCTATCTTAGTTTACATTGCTTATTAGTTTAGCTTAGTTTAGTTTGAATTTAAATAATTTGGTCTTTCAATTTGGTTGTATAATAATATTGATCTACCTTTCCCTTAGTTGTGGATGATGTGTGGATCTTGTTTTGAATTTGAATGAAATGGTTGTTGATGAATCATTTGCGAGCTTACATGATATTGAATTCTGTCTATTTGGTTTTGGTTTGTGGTTATGTTTAATGGTTTGGTATAATGGTTGTGCTAGTGGATAATGTTCTATTTTTCTCGATATAGTGGTATTGTGGCAAGTTTGGTGGATATGAGAGCTTTATTGTCTTTATTATGCTCAATTACTTGGTGGTGTTGTATTGATGTGTAGTAGGTGCAACTAAGGAATGGAGAGCGGTTTGATCATGTCTACCGATGGGTAACACCTTCTATCGTTTCTCCTACCATTTAGTTTCAATTCAATTGTTCTTAGCATGTAGATTTTTAATTAGGATGTTGTGTGCTTGTGTGATGAACCCAAACGAGAATTGGAGATTTGAATCATGATTTACTTGGTAAGGCTTGAGATTTACTTTGACCAATGATAGGGCATAATCTAGTTGTTAAGGCGTGCTCGAATTGAACTTTTGAATTGCCGAGTTTTGTGCGAGGTTAATGCCTAGGACTTGACAAAAGCCGAGAGTTTTTTAGCCTTGATATTGTCATACTTTGATCGGTTGTGAGTGGCAAGGTTGAGAGCACAAAATCTAGAACTTGAATATATTCTCTATCTATTTGGCATGAGTTTGGTAACTAAAAAATGATCTTAGACCATCGATTCTTAGTCCTTCCTTTCACTTCGGGAGTATAAGGTTGTTGATATCATAATTTTTCCCTTCATACCCTTGTTTCCCGTGATTGTGCTTAAATGGAGAATTTTCTTTGAAATTATTAGGACAAAATTTGGGGGGAATGAGTGTATGAGGGTGAATACGGAGATGAGAATTGGGATGGGAATCATTTGGTATCTTTGAGTTGTGATTGTTGAGGCAATAAAAGTATTGAGTGTAGGATTGATTTGAATCCTAGAAAAATGGGTACCAACAAAAATTTGGGTACTTAGAAAAAGATAAGAGAAAAAGAAAAAAAGTAAGGCACCATGAAAGGAAAGAAAAAATGATGGTGCTAAAGAAAAATGAGAAAAGAAAAAAAATAAAATTATGAGTGTTATTTGATGAAAAAGCCTCAAGGTTAGAAGTGGATTGAAGAGAATAAGTTTGGGGGTTCTGGGATATGGAGAAGTTCGTCACTTTAGCCCAAAACCACCTACCTTTTAGTAAGCCACGTTATAACCAAAAACAAAGACCTTTTTGATTTAGGAGCCAACTCATTGTAGTATAGTGGTGAGAATTGTTTCAAGCCTATGAAAATTATGCTCGATATCTTGTGAATGAGTGAAATTCATCAAACCTTAAACACGTAAGGGAGTGCTTTCATTTCTTTATCCAATGTTGATGAGTGGTTTAAGTCGTTAGCATTAACCGTGTCACAAAGTTAGGTGATAATCTCGTTCGATAAGAGCATGCCAAGATGACTATGATGAGCTATGAGGTTGTTTGATGAGGTTTATTGATTGCTTTACTTTGTTTTGATTGAGGACAATCAAAGGTTCAAGTTTGGGGGATTATGATATGTGTGTAAAATGACCTATTTTTCGATGTGTGAGTGTGCATGTTTGTGGTCATTTTACCCTCATATCATATGTTTTCATTGTTCTTTTGTCTTATTTTTGTGTTTTCGTGTTTGAAATATTGTAGGACGTGTTTTGAGCATAATATGGCATATTTGGTGGAATTTTGGAGGAAAATCGTCCGAGTTGAAGTCCGAGGAGGTTAGGTTCGTCCGAGCAGAGCGAAAGGAGAGTTTCGGAGGCTTGGAGGAGTCGCCCGACTGAGCGAAGCAGGCTCGGCCGAGCTGAGCCGGACAGAGGGCTCGCTCGGCCGAGCAGTGCAGGCTTGACCGAGCCATGCTGACAGAGAGCAGGCTCGATCAAGCGGTTCTGGCTCGACCGAGCCAGAACGGGTTTCCCAGGTTCTCCATGGTTTCCAGGAAGGCTCGGGCAACCCATGGTTGGCTCGGACGATCCGAGGCCCTGTTTGCTCGTCTATAAAAGGGGGAAAATCAGTTAATTCATGAGCTTTTGGTCAAAATTCTAAAAACTGACACGAGAGTTCCTCCTAGATTCATCTCCAAACCCTTCCCCATCCACATTCAAGGTGATTCAAGCCAAATTCCTTCAACTTGGTGAAGATTGAAGAAGCTAGAAAGGTAGATTGGATTCAAGGAAGGCAATCAAAGAAGATCAAACGTTGACCTTTGAATTTTGTAATGGATTCTCAATTTTCTCTATTTGATTTGTACTCAATTCAAGGTATGGAGAACTAATTTCATTGTGAGTGTTGTAGAATTGAAATTGTGATGAGTTGATGTTGAATATGCTTGTTTACTTTCCTTTGAGGGATTGATTTGCACTTGAGCTTGTTCCTTACCTTTTAGATGTAGGTAATAGCCAATCTTTAAGGTAGTTGACGTGAACGCTGCAACCAACATGCGGGCGGAATCGTCGTGATAAGTGTATAATCTTACGATTCTAGTTTCAATCCATGTGCGGTGCTAGGTCGTAGGGCGATAATTGACGATCGATTGGGAGTGATCTAGGGATTAATAACGTAGCTGTTTGCAATTCCTAGTTTCATCTACCGTTAGTTATCCGTAGCAAGTGACTAACGAATGTAGGGTCTATTGCTCAACCTCCTAGGGATTAAATTTTGTTTACAACATAGTTTGGCTTAACTCGGATCAATGGAAATTCGATCAACACTCACTATCTTCTTATTGTTGGATTTGAAATCATAATCTACCTATACAAATTGTTCATTGTTGTGTTTGAGAAGTTTAAATACGTGCTTTGTTATAGCTAGTTATATGTATGCTTCGTTTAAATTGATTGCCTAGATAGACAAAATCTCAATGACTATTGATTTACCTAGCTATTTTACAACTTCGTACGAGTAAGTGATATCCACCAGGGCGAATTAGAAAAGAGACCGGATTGATAAATTTAACGTGAAGTTGGTGTTATATTTGATGGATTTATATACTGAAAGCATTATGATTGGTATATTATGTACAAGGTCGATTGGTTAATATGCTGGGAATCATAAATGTTGTATGTTCATCTCCTGTCTGAATTAACAAACATGTGTCGCAAACACAATTATCCTCTTATCTCGTCGATAGGGAGATCATACGGTGTGTAGAAGATCACGGAATATCATATGGAATGTTTGACCTAGCGAGATATAAACAATTATCACAGCTGAGACAGTTCCAGGATAAACTGTCGGTGTAGGCTGCAGCATACGCAGTAATAAGCATCTTATCTTGGATGGCTTGGTATGCTGGTGTGGGGCAAACATTGATAAGGACCTAAGTCGAGATTGATTCTTTTATCTGATATTAAAAGAATCTAGATCTCTATGGCTTGACGAGATCCTAAGCCTAAATGAAGGTACAGAAGTATATGCA
>JAPKLW010001101.1:215690-228219 GCA_026898455.1 Plectranthus barbatus
AGCTTAAATTAATTAACGAATGTCTGTAACCTTAAATGTGGGGATATACCGAGCCCATGCAACCCGTACCTCAAAACGTGGTAGCAAATAGGTAGGACAGTATTGATTCTCTGGTGGAATGAATCAATATTAATTAATTAATTATATTCTGGGTTGAATATGGGAATTAATTAGTTGATAGGCCTTATTTGCTATTTGCATTTTGGTCCCTGGCCTAACCCATGAAACTCAAGCCCAATAGGAGTCCAGTAATTTCCTATAAATAGGCCTCTGTTCCTCAGATCTCAACACACCTCAAGATCATAAGTTGCACACAGCAAACCAGTTCTGGGAGCTGTGGTGATCGACTAAGATCTGAGAATGAGGAGGAAATTCTGCTTCTCAATCGGGCAAAGGATCTGATAGAGAATCTTCACCAAATTTTCAGATAGAGTTGGGATACAGATCAGAAGATCAAATCAGGAGGATTTTTCTTCTTCTCTCTCTCCTTATTTTCGAAAATAATCATCTTATTTTCTCAAGATTTATTTCCTCAATCTGTTAGGAATTAAATCTTTGTGCGTGTGAAAGATCAAAGGGAATCTCCGCGCACGCGTTCTTCAGAGTTCATCAATCCAGGTATTCCGCATAAACATTCTTATGCATAATAATATAGGAGCATGCTAGGATTGTTCATAGGCATAGAAATTTATTTTTGATATTCCAATTAACGATCCTTGGCAAATGGACTTCGTGATTCAGTTCACGAATCCCTTCAGTATTTCACCGGCGTCAGGTCTCCAGTACCAGTTCGGAGTATCAACTACATCACCGGGGGATTAGAGATCAGTGGAATCACAAGGTCCGCTGCCAAGAAAGCGAGGCGACTGACCCGAGAGGAGGCTATAGCCCTGCGCAAGAATCCAGATCATCCTCCGATCGAATTTACCAACGAAGAGACACCAGGCCTGAGCCATCCTCATGATGACGCTCTAGTAATTTCAATGTTGATCTCAAACTGCCTCGTGAAGAGGATATTGGTCGATAATGGTAGCTCGACAAACATTCTATCCATGCACGCCCTCAAAGAAATGAAGATCCCTGAAGAAAGGATAACTCGCACACAGACCTCGTTGATCGGGTTTAACGGCGGCATGCAGATGACAGTCGGAACCGTGGTGCTACCAGCATACTGTGGGGGGCACGCATCATGAAGTGTCGTTCATGGTCATCGACGCCCCCAGCGCCTACAACGCCCTGTTAGGGCGACCGTGGCTGCACCAGTTAAAGGTTGTGCCTTCGACGTTCCATCAGGTAGTAAAGTTCCCAACTGCCAGGGGAGTTTGCACGATCCGAGGCGAGCAGAATGCTGCTAAAGAGTGCTACTATGCAAGTTTCAAGGTCGTATGTGCCCAGCAGCACATCGCCAACAGTGAACCGTTACCCCCAGCGGGGGAGTCCGAAGAAACAGAGGAGGTTGAACTTGATCCGACTGATCCAGGGAAGAAGATGAGCATTGGCGTCGGACTGGATCCGGAGGTCCGAACGCAATTGGTCGAGTTTCTCAGCACTGAACGGGATGTGTTTGCATGGTCCCATAAGGATATGATAGGAATCGACCCAAAGGTGATGACCCATTGGTTGTAGGTTAACACAAACCACAAGCCAGTGCAACAAAGAAGGAGGAAATTTCCAGCAGAAAAGAACAAGGCGATCAACGAAGATATCCAAAAATTGTTGGATATCAGATCCTCGAGAGAAGTAAAGTATCCGACGTAGCTCACCAATGTCGTGATAGTATAGAAAAAGAATGGGAAGAATAGGGTCTGTGTGGATTACATGGACCTTAACAAAGCATGTCCTAAAGACCTGTATCCACTCCCCCACATCGATAACATCGTCGATTCTACCGTCGGGCACGAGTTACTGAGTTTCATGGATGCATTCTCGGGGTATAACCAGATCTTAATGCACCCCGAAGATCAAGAAAAGACTGCTTTCATGACGAGCAAGGGCATCTGTTGCTAAAAAGTTATGTCGTTCGGACTCAAAAATACAGAATCGACGTACCAGAGGCTCGTGAACAAGATGTTCGAGCCACTCATAGGGAAAATGATGGAGGTATACATCGATGACATGCTAGTAAAATAGAAAGACTCAAAAGATCATGTGCACCACCTACGGCAGGCCTTCGAGATCCTGAACGAATACAAAATGAAGCTAAACCCCGCGAAATGTACCTTTGGGGTAGCCTCAGGGAAATTCCTGGGGCATATAGTCACCGGAAGGGGGATCGAGGCAGATCTCGCACAGATAAGGGCCGTAAAAGGCATTGCACACCCCCGAAGTCCGAAAGAAGTTCAAAAGCTAACAAGGAGATTGGCAGCCCTTAGCCGCTTTATCTCCAGATACTCTGATTGGACGGATGCATTCTTTCAAGTACTTTGAAAAGGAAAGAAGTTCGAATGGACAGACAAGTGCACGAGGGTGCTCGAATAGTTGAAAGAGTACCTGGCCAGTCCGCCACTCCTATCCAAGCCTGAAGAGGCGGAGACCCTACTACTCTACTTATCCGTGTCCAAGCACGCACTTGCGGCGGTCCTAGTCAGAGAAAGATCCGGGAAACAACATCTCGTGCACTATGCAAGCAAACCACTCCTCGATGCCGAGACAAGGTACACAACATTGGAAAAACTAGCACTCGCCCTGGTACAACATCGAGAAAGCTACGGCCATACTTCGAATCACACCCCATCAAGTTAGTGACATCTTACCCACTACGCACTGTGTTTTCGAAGCCAAGCCTGTCGGGCAGGTTACTGAGATGGGCAGTGAAGATCGGAGGCGATGGCCTCGAGTTCGAACCGTGCACAACAATCAAACCACAAGTACTAGCGGACTTCGTAGCCAAATTGATGATCGTACTCCAGGTGGATGCAGAGAAAGAAATCGCAAACCTAGAAATTGGAGAGGCAGCAAAAGAACCATGGATTCTTCAAGTCGATGGAGCCAGTAATATGCAAGGCAATGGGGCTGGAATAAGGCTGCAAAGCCCCTGGGGAGAAGTATTCGAAAGAGCCATTCGGCTAAATTTCGAAGCAACGAACGACAAGGCCGAATACTGATTGCCTGTTAAAATTAACAGTTTTATTATAATATAGCAATGCAAATAAATTTATAGACCCAAAGGTATGTCGAACCCAAAGGGATAATACAACGAAATCATCTCATGTACTCGCATAGTTTATCTATTCTTTGTTTGAGAAAATCCAAATTTGAATAGGGTTTTTGTTGTGAAAAAACAGAAAATAACTTGGGAATAAAATTCAATAAAAAAAGTACAGATTCCAAGGAAATCAACCAATCCAATCAACATGCAACAACCAATCAATCCAAACCCAAAATAATCATTAAGGTGGGAAATCTGTTAAATTGGAATTAATTCCTCTGTTGGGCAATTAAAACCTAGATTACTAGAAAGTGAATTTTATCTCTCGGTCTCAATAACACAAACTAGTCAATCCCAATAAAAATACAGATTTGAAAGCCCTACAACTAATTCTTCCTTTTGAGACAGAAAACAGTTGTATCAGAATTCTATTTTCATATTATTAATTATCTCCTCTCGGTCTCAAATTAATAACTATAAACCTAATCCAATTTTCATCTCTCGGTCCTTCAATTGAAAATAGATTTTAAGATCAAAACCACAGAATTTGAACCAATTAATTAGGGTTTGGAATTAATCGAATTAACACGTGCCAAAAAGGATGAAGAAAACCCTAGAACCTGTTAAGGGTTCTAGCCTAACATAATTGAAATAGACATTGAAATAAACATAAAATAACTTACTTGATTCATTAAAACAATAGGAACCTTGAACCTTCAATTGTCTTGAATCCAAAGCAACAATAAAATAAAGAGTACTGGAAATTAAAGAGTTTAATGCTGAAAAATAATTATAAAGAGAGCTGTAAAAACTGAAATTTAAGACCTAAATAATGCTGAAAAGAATGTAATTTTTCGAGCAAGGGAAGTCCTATTTATAGCGGGAGAAATCAAATCTTCAAAAGGTAATGGTTTGGGATGGAAAAATCTCCAAATTGGGGGAAAAAATGCCTTTCCGGCGCGCATTTCGATCGACACAAATCCTATCGATCGACAGGAATGCAGATCACAAGTTTCCGGAATTTTGACCTCTGTTTCGGTCGACACAAATCCTGTCTCTCGACACCGAAAGCTCCCTCTGCGCAGTCTCACGGTTTTGGCCATAACTTTCGCTCCCAAACTCCGATTAACCCGATTCCAGTTGCGTTGGAAAGCTAACTCAAAGATCTTTCCAATTCCACACTCCATTAGGTCAGATTCCACGTGTGGAAGAATAAGTGACTGTTCCATTGAACATCAACTGCTTTCGGTATGGGTTTTCATTGATTTTAGCCTAAAACCTGCAAAATATTACCATGACAAGCATAATATACCCTATAAACACTTCATGCTCGATTATTAACTAAAAACTCAAGTAAATGCAAGAAAACAATAAGAAAATAATGTGATAAGTGAGGCAAAATACGAGCTTATCAACCCCTCAAACTTAAACACTTGATTGTCCTCGATCAACAAAAGAATGGACCAAAAGTTCAAGTAGAAGAGAAGTGCAATGCCTCACAAGATTCATCACAATCAAACTCATAAATTCACAAAACATCAACACTTTGTAAGAATCAGAAAATCTGTAAACAATGGAAGACTCACAAGGGAAGTGTTTTCACTCATTCACTCAAGTGTTTCGGATAATGTGAGATCACACAAGTCATGAAAATCAAGTTCTACCATAGGCTTGCAAATATTCTAAATCTCCACTACAAACATGTGTACACAAGTCTAAGATCAGAAAGGACTTTATTCAAGATTGTAATGTAGGCTTTTTAGTGAAAGGTAGGAAAATATATGGCCAAGTGACTAAAATCAACTGAGTTGTGCACCTCAACCAATCTAAACCACTATCTAATGATATCCACCCATCTCCTATAATATTTAACATCAAACAAGGCTCTTTTATTCTTTTTTTTTTCTTTTTTTCACACATCCTTTTATGCTGTAAACAAATTGAAGTATACATTTGAGCTTATAAGGATAAATAACACACATAAACATTTTTTTTTTCATTTTCTATATTTTTTTCTAGAGCTCAACCTTCTCTTTTTTTTCACCCTTCTAATAATATCTTATTTTCCTCACAATTATTCCTCCCTTATTCACCACCTTCTCTCATAGACAAGAGAAAACCAGAACTTTTTCATAGGCAAGCAAGAAAACTAAAGGCTCAATGGGGTTGACTAGGGATAAAACATTGAAAGGGACAGTGTATGGGATAAATAGGCTAAACAAAGATGGCCTAAAATCATTTCCTAAACCTGTGCACACTTAGCAGTCTCGAAAAAGAAACAAAGCAAGTTCTAGAGATACTCAATAATGCAGACACACTCACAATCAAATTTAAAGGCTCAAATCTCACACTTGGGACAATTTTTCTTCCATAGTAAACATCAAATCAACATCATGCTTTTGTAAGTTTCAAAACAAGTAATTATGCGGTATTCTACATTCATAGGCATACTCAACCACTATCACAATCAATGCATACTAAAGTCAATCAATTCAAATCTCACATTCTTGCTAGGGTTATCTCATAGCTACACAAATTTTCTCACAAAATCACAATTTTATTCAACAAATGCAAGAAAAAAAATTTTAAACGGGCAGAAATTTAAATACACTGAAAGCTTTAAATCAAATGGAAGAAATAGTTTCAACTCCAAGTCCTCCTCCCCCCAAACTTATTCGATTGACAGTGAGAATAAGTTTGAAAATCATACTAGGAGTGAAACTGTACCTCGATGTTGGTCTCAGACACCAACTTTTTATCCTTCGGAGGCTGCAGAACGCGAAAGACAGAATTTGGTGGCTGCTGGCACTCTGTGTCAATCGATAGTGGGCCTGTCGATCGATATAGAGCCTTCTTGTCGACCAGAACGGTGGGTCGAAGTGTGCTCCGTCGATCACCTCTGTGTCGATCAAAATAGAGCTCCGATTTTCTTTTTTTATATTTTTTTTATTTTTATAACAAAAACAACACACGAAAATTAGAGAAACAAATGAAATAAAGCAAGTAAGCAATGGGTTACCTCCCATGCAGTGCCTTAGTTATTGTCGTGGCTCGACGATAGTGATCCTTCACCAAGGAGGTCGGGTCCAGACTCGCCGCCCCCTTGCATCGATCATGTAGACCATCCGATCACGAATAACAGTGGTGAGCTTGGAAGAGGATGGTGTAATTGGCAATTTTGCCATCCCGTTTTCGCGCTCCCATTCGATCTCGGCGGCTTCTTCATCTTCCTTAATGGTGGTGGAGATGTTGTTGCAAGCAGCTTCCTTTTGGCTTTGATCAATCACAAAGGTGATCGTCTCGTCATTCCCTCGAAGTGTAATCTCCCCACCTCGGCAGTCTAGCAATGCACCACTTGTTTTCAGAAACTCTCTTCCAAGGATCATTGGCATTCCATGTTGTTCCTTCATATCCAAAACAATAAAATCAACAGGAAAAATTAAATGCCCAACACGAATTAAAACATCTTCAACTACTCCCCTTGGTCGAGAAATTGAGCGATCAGCCATCTGAAGAGTGATTGAGGTTGGCCTCATCTCGCCTATCTGCAGCTTTTGGAAAACTGAGTACAACATCAAGTTAATGATGGCTCCCGTATCGTAGAGGACATTCCCAAACTCCTTCCCCCCAATCTCGACCGGAATAGAGAAGCATCCCGGATCGGACCTCTTGGTTGGAACCTGTTTCTGCAAAAGAAGACTACACTGCTCATGAATAGAAATAATTTGATCTTCAATTACCGGCTTTTTCTCGCTCATCAGCGTCCTCAAGAACTTCATGTAGCTGGGAATCTCGTGGAGAGCCTCGATCAAGGGAATGTTGATGTTGACCTTCTTGAGATTCTCCACAAATCGAGCAAATTTGGAGTCTTCCTTCTTCTTTGCAAATCTTTGGGGAAAGGGCATTGCAGGAGTTGGATCACCTTTCTTCTTTGAATTTTCAGCTCCATGTGGCTCCTTGGCTGCCTGTCTGTCGACTGCCCCTTTCAGTCCTGCCTGTCGATCGACAGGGGGAGTGTCGATCGACACGGCTGCATCCTCCCTGTCAGTCGATTTGCTATCCTGTCGGCCTCTGCTGCTCTCCCCGGCCTCTGTGTCGATCGACAGGCTCTATGTCGATTGAAACAGAGGTATCTTCTGCGGGAAATTCCTCTCTTTCAGCCCCAAAATCTAATGGATTTATATATTGAAAGCATTATGATTGGTATATTATGTACAAGGTCGATTGGTTAATATACTGGGAATCATAAATGTTGTATGTTCATCTCTGGTCTGAATTAACAAACATGTGTCGCAAACGCAATTATCCTCTTATCTCGCCGATAGGGAGATCATACGATGTGTAGAAGATCACGGAAGATCGTATGGATCGATTGACCTAGCGAGATATAAAGAGTTATCACAGCTGAGACAGTTCCAAGATAAACTGTCGGTGTAGGCTGCAGCATACGCAGTAATAAACATCTTATCTTGGATGGCTTGGTATGCTGGTGTGGGGCACACATTGATAAGGACCTAAGTCGAGATCGATTCTTTTATCTGACATTAAAAGAATCTAGATCTCTATGGCTTGACGAGATCCTAAGCCTAAATGAAGGTACAGAAGTATATGCAAATTGTGTATTACTTTGAGTTGCAGTGAAAGGCTCTAGTTGAGCTTGTATATCTGTATCTTGGGTAATAGCAGTTTGTGTATGATTGTCTGGTACTGGAACTAGGTAACCACATCCAGTATAGGATGGTGACATTCCCTGAACAGCTCAAAAGGTTCGTTATGCTAAGTCCTGCAGGCTGATTAAGTTCAAGCATAAGTGAAAAGGTTTGAGTAGATTGATTCAGGAATATAAGATGTTAATTAATTAAATAGCTCGTCAGAGCTTAAATTAATTAACGAATGTCTGTAACCTTAAATGTGGGGATATACCGAGCCCATGCAACCCGTACCTCAAAACGTGGTAGCAAATAGGTAGGACAGTATTGATTCTCTGGTGGAATGAATCAATATTAATTAATTAATTATATTTTGGGTTGAATATGGGAATTAATTAATTGATAGGCCTTATTTGCTATTTGTATTTTGGTCCCTGGTCTGGCCCATGAAACTCAAGCCCAATAGGAGTCCAGTATTTTCCTATAAATAGGCCTCAGTTCCTCAGATCTCAACACACCACAAGATCATAAGTTGCACACAGTAAACCAGGTTTTTTGGGAGCTGTGGTGATCGACTAAGATCTGAGAACGAGGAGGAAATTCTGCTTCTCAACCGGGCTAGGGATCTGATAGAGAATCTTCACCAGATTTTCAGATCGAGTTGGGATACAGATCAGAAGATCAAATCAGGAGGATTTTTCTTCTTCTCTCTCTCTCCTTGTTTTCGAAAATATTAATATTATTTTCATGGATTTATTTCCTCAATCTGTTAGGAATTAAATCTTTATGCGTGGGAAAGATCAAAGGGAATCTCCGCGCACGCGTTCTTCAAGTTTCATCAATCCAGGTATTCCGCATAAACCTTCTTATGCATAATAATATAGGAGCATGCTAGGATTTTTCATAGGCATAGCAATTTATTTTTGATATTCCAATTAACGATCCTTGGCAAACGGACTTCGTGATTCAGTTCAAAAATCCCTTCAAAATCTTCCTTGGACATGCTAGGACCCTCGTACCTCATACCAGAGCTCAAGAAAATGGCATTGACATGTTTGGCCTTCTCAGGATTGACTTCTGTGGTGCTGGGGAGCTGGTCTGGCTTGTGTTGATTGCTCGTAGCAGTGGAAATCTGACTGAACTGTGCATCGAGCATCTGAAGGTGTTTCGTCATATGCTGCATGTGAGTGGACATGTTCTTCACCTCAGTATCCACCTTGCCAAACCTATTGTCGGAGCTTTTGATGAACTTTTCAAGTGTCTCCTCCAGCACAGACTTCTTCTTCTCCACAATCTCTCCCCCGGCTCCAACACTGAACCCCGGTGGAGGATTTTCAGCTGCATAAGGGTTAGAATAAGAAAAATCAGGATGGTTCTTAGCACTGTAAGTGTACCCTAGATTGTTGGCTCGGTAGTTGTTGTTGTTGTAACCTCCATTGGCGTAGTTCACTTCAGCGGTATTGGAGGTGCTCGAACTGCTTCCTTGGTAGATGTAGTCGACCTCAACAGGAATGATGGCCATATTGGGATCTGAAATAGCCACTACCGAAGCTCTACCGATCTCCAACTGTTTGAACTCCTCTCTAAGCTTCTTCACTTTTGCCACCACATCAATTTCGGGAGTAGTGGTCACTGCCTTGACTGCTTTCTGCCTTTCAGTAGGCCATTGATGACTGTTGAGGGCCATGTCTGCAAGAAGTTGCATCCCCTCTTCTCCACTTTTCTTCATGTGAAGTCCTCCAACTGAAGCATCAATCAATCCTTTTAAGTGAGGGGTTAATCCTTCATAAAAATGGCATACCTGCATCTCAAGATCAATCCCATGGCCGGGGCATATCCTCAACAGCTCCTTGTATCTCTTCCAAGCTTCATAGAGGGTCTCGTTAACTTCTGACTGAAGTGAGTGATGTCGGACTTCCTCTTCATGATAACACTGGGTGTAAAGAAGTTGGTGAGAAACTCTGCTCGAAGTTGTGCCCAAGTGGCGATTCTGCTCTTGTCCAATCCAGCAAACCAAGATCGGGCCTCATCCCTGAGAGAAAAAGAAAACAAACGCAACCAGATGGTGTCTTGAGGCACTCCGTTCTGCTTGATTGTGTCGCACACCTCGATGAACTGACTGAGGTGGCCGTATGGATCCTCAATGGCCTTCCCTGCATATTGGTTCTGCTGGACCATCTGAATCAGGCCTGTCTTCAGCTCAAAGTTGTTGGCATCAATGCAGACCTGGAATCCCGGCTCCTCTCTCTGTGGCAGGAAGCGATCAAGAATGGATCTTTGAGGCACCACAATTCGCCTTTCAGGGTTTCCTTCATTGGCCAGGGCTGCCAGTCTGGCAGCCTGCTCTGCTTGAACTGCTTGTGCTACTTAAAGTTGCTCCCTGAGTTGTTGGACCTCATTCATGAACTGTCTTTGCTCCTCAGGAGTCATGTTTTGGAGTTGTGCTTTTGGTGGTTGCTCCATCTCTGGCTGTCTCTCCTTGTTCTTTCCTTTGCTTTTGTTTCTCCTACAAGTGGCTTCAATTTATGGGTTAAAGGCTTCATGATTCTTCCCCCGAGCTCTTGTGTTCATGCACCTGAAGAGGAGAAAAAAATTGGGAATCAGTCTCTGTGTCGATCGACAGGGTGACTGTCGATCGACACAGATGCTGCTTCTGTATTGATCGATAGAGGCTCTGTTGATCGAAACAGAAGCAAAAATCTCTCACACACACACACAAACAGAAATTAAAAACTCAATCCAGAAAATATCAAAACAATCCAATAACAAGATAAAATCAGACTATCCCCGGCAACGACGCCAATTTGATTGCCTATTAAAATTAACAGTTTTATTATAATATAGCGATGCAAATAAATTTATAGACCCAAAGGTATGTCGAACCCACAGGGATAGTACAACGAAATCATCTCATGTACTGGCATAGTTTATCTATTCTTTGTTTGAGAAAATCCAAATTTGAATAGGGTTTTTGTTGTAAAAAACAGAAAATAACTTGGGAATAAAATTCAATAATAAAAAGTACAGATTCTAGGGAAATCAACCAATCCAATCAACATGCAACAACCAATCAATCCAAACCCAAAATAATCATTAAGGTGGGAAATCTGTTAAATTGGAATTAATTCCTTTGTTGGGCAATTAAAACCTAGATTACTAGAAAGTGAATTTTACCTCTCGGTCTCAATAACACAAACTAGTCAATCCCAATAAAAATACAGATTTGAAAACCCTACAACTAATTCTTCCTTTTGAGACAGAAAATAGTTGTATCAGAATTCTATTTTTCTATTATTAATTATCTCCTCTCGCTCTCAAATTAATAACTATAAACCTAATCCAATTTTCATCTCTCGGTCCTTCAATTGAAAATATATTTTAAGATCATAACCATAGAATTTGAACCAATTAATTAGGGTTTGAAATTAATCGAATTAACACATGCCAAAAAGGATGGAGAAAACCCTAGAACCTGTTAAGGGTTCTAGCCTAACATAATTGAAATAGACATTGAAATAAACATAAAATAACTTACTTGATTCATTAAAACAATAGGAACCTTGAACCTTCAATTGTCTTGAATCCAAAGCAACAATAAAATAAAGAGTACTGGAAATTAAAGAGTTTAATGCTGAAAAATAATTATAAAGAGAGCTGTAAAAACTGAAATCTAAGATCTAAATAATGCTGAAAAGAATGTAATTTTTCGAGCTAGGGAAGTCCTATTTATAGGGGGAGAAATCAAATATTCAAAAGGTAATGGTTTGTGAAGGAAAAATCTCCAAATTGGGCAAAAAATGCCTCTCCGGCGCGCATTTCGATCGACACAAATCATGTTGATCGACACGAATGCAGATCACAAGTTTCCGGAATTTTGACCTCTGTTTCGGTCGACACAAATCCTGTCTCTCGACATAGAAACCTCCCTCTGTGCAGTCTCACAATTTTGGCCATAACTTTCGTTCCCGAACTCCGATTGACCCGATTCCAGTTGCGTTGGAAAGCTAACTCAAAGATCTTTCCAATTCCACGATTCATTAGGTCAGATTCCACGTGTGGAAGAATTAGTGACTGTTCCATTGAACATTGATAACTCTCTTAGGAGAGTTATATTTATGCCTTTGAATTAATAAATTTGAAGTCCGTGAGTCTTGTTTGAGTCCAATTTAGGGGTAAATAAGCATGTAAATGCATAGTTAGTGTCCAGTGAGTCATTGTTGTGAAATTCATCACTTTTTGGTCTATTTCTAGCAATAAAATGCAGGAAACAATTAGAGGCAAGAATTGGATGGAATCGTGCATGCTGGGTTGGATGCTGAGCATGTGCTTTAGCATGTTAGATGTTTCAAAGAGAGAGAAAATGGGGAGAGAGAAAATCCTGAATTGGGTATCCTGCCAAATGCTGACAAGGGCGTGATAAAGCTTGGCTGAGCTGGCTAATGAAGGAACCTGGACTTGTTGCCACCTGGGCAGGGATAATTAAGGCATCACAGCTCTAATTGTGGAAACCTAGAAAGATATTCTTCTAGAATATTGGAGCCCACATATAAAAGGGAATTATCAGCTCATTTCAGAGGTGTGCGTGATTTGAGAGCAATACAGCAGTCTTGGAGAGAAAGAAAAGATCAGGCACCATGGAGAGGAGCTAAAGTGTGGACGAAGGAGGAATCCTGAGGACGCCATTCCGGGATTGAAGGAATTCATCCCCAGCTATCTCTGTTTGCAGTTTTAA
>JAPKLW010001101.1:228619-239246 GCA_026898455.1 Plectranthus barbatus
TTATGAATCTGTTTTGTTGTGAGCTGGGTTATGTCTAGTCTAGCATAGGAATGTGTGGATTGGTCATTATCTCAAGTAATCTCGACAGTTTGGAAGAACTGGAGAGAACTGCAGAGATTCAGCACTAGAATCTAAACTAGGATCCATGTTGTAGCATCTTTCCTGCACGTAGAGTCAGCAACCTGAGTTGCCTTTTTAATAACTGAAACTTTTATTTGTCATGTTCGTGTGTTGGCTTAAACTTGTTATTGTCTTGTTTATGTTCAGTCATTTATTTTGCATTAGGATTAGATTCAACAACAAATTGGTTAAACCCTTACTGTAAGTTGATTGTGTGCACGATTCTTCGCAAAAGGCATTCCTCGTGGGATCGACTCTAGATACTCCTAGATATTACTTGACAGTGTATGCTTGCACTTTATTGTTGCACACGTTGCACATCGTATCAAGTTTTTGGCGCCGTTGCCGGGGAGTGCCAAAGAATCTTGTTGCTCTTTAATTACAGCTATACTTAACTATATTATAATATCTATAAAAACACAAAAACAGGAGTATTAAGTTTAGAATTGTTGTTCACTTTAAGGTCTGTTTGGTGTATGAACCAGAGAGAACCACCTGAGATTCTGTTATTTGACCCAGAGATCGAGAGAACTTTCCGAAGAAACAGAAGAAGACAAAGGAAAAGAAGAAACCAAATGGCTAATCAAGGAGGAGGAGATCAAGAACCAGGAAATGCCTTGGTTATGGCAGATGCTAAGGATAAATGCATACGAGCTTATGCGGATCCTAAGTTCAATGTTCTGAAGTCTGTAATTGTGCAACCTGAGATTGCAGCAGTGCAGTTTGAACTAAAGCCAGTAATGTTCCAAATATTGCAAACCATAGGGCAATTCAGTGGGTTGGCATCAGAAGACCCACATCTTCATCTGAAATCCTTCCAAGATGTGAGTGATAATTTCAAGTTACCTGGTGTAACTACAGAGGCACTGAGGCTGAGGTTATTCCCTTACTCTTTAAGGGACAGTGCCAGAACTTGGTTGAATAACATCCAACCAGAGACTGTTACATCATGGAATGAGATGGCAGAGAAATTCCTCTTGAAATAATTCCCTCCCACCAGAAATACAAGGTGCAGAAATGATATTATGGCTTTCAAACAGGATGAGGAATCAGTCAGTGAAGCTTGGGAGAGGTATAAGTAATTGTTGAGGAAATGTCCACACCATGGCATACCTCATTGCATTCAGTTGGAAACATTCTACAATGGACTTAACCTAACCTCAAGGCTGGTATTAGATGCTTCTGCCAATGGAGCCATCTTGTTGAAGACCTATAATGAAGCCTTTGAAATTTTGGAAAGGATCTCTGAAAACAATTGTCAATGGTCAAACTCCAGATCTCAAACAGCCAAGAAGGTGACAGGAGGTGCAGAATCTAGTATCCTAACTACTATGCAGGCTTAGATAGAGGCAATTGGTACTTCAGTCAAAAGTATGGAGGCCTCTATGGCAGCAAATCAACTACCTCAACCAATGCAACAGACAGTGAATCAAGTGATGATGGATACCTCTTGTATCTATTGTGGAGAAGCACATATGTTTGATGAGTGCCCACATAATCCTGCATCTGTCTGCTACATGGGGAATAACAAGAACAACCCATATGCTCCTACATATAATCCAGGATGGAGAAATCATCCTGCTTTCTCCTGGTCTAATCAAGGGAATTCATCAGGCCCTCCACCACAAATGCAGCAACAACATGTGCCACAACAACCGATGCAGCAGCAAGGCCAGCAGCCACAGATGCAGCAGCAACAGAATAAACAGAATGCCATGGGCAGTTATCAACAGCAGCAGTACATGAAGCAATCGCAAATGCAGAACACAGGACAATCATCAATGTCCTTGGAGAATCTGATGAAGGATTTCATGATTAAATCAGAAGCAAGGAGCCAAAGTCAGGAAGCAACTATCAGAAATCTAGAAGTTCAAATTGGTCAGCTGGCTACAGAAATAAAGAATAGACCACAAGGTACTTTACCTGGAGATACAATCAACCCCAGGCCTGGAAAAGAGCAGTTGAAAGCAATAACTTTAAGGAGTAGTACAAAACTAGCTGAGGTGGTACCTGAACCACCAGAGGCTGAAGAGATAACTGAGCCACCAAAGGAGGATGTTCAGGATGATGTAAGGGAAGAACAGGCTGTCCAAGAGAATGCTGAAACACATGCTGCAGCACGTAAGCAGCCTGTTCTGCCTGAACCAAAACTGAAGGAGAAGGAACCAAGGCAGTACACTCCTCCACCTCCACCATATCCTCAGAGACTTAAGAAAAAGAAAGAGGATGCACAGTTTGGTAAATTCTTTGAGATGCTGAAATAGCTGCACATCAATATACCTTTTGTGGAGGCACTGGAGCAAATGCCCAGCTATGCAAAGTTTTTGAAGGATGTGCTGACTAAGAAGAGGACTCTGAGTGAATTTGCAACAGTTGCTATGACTGAGGAAACAAGTGCTCTTTTCAACCAGAAATACCTGCTAAGCTCAAGGATCCAGGGAGCTTTACAATACCTTGCTCTATTGGAGGCCAAGATGTAGGGAGAGCATTGTGTGATCTTGGTGCAAGCATAAATTTGATGCCCCTCTCCATTTTCAAAAAGCTGAGGATAGGAGGAGCCAGACCAACCAAAGTCACCCTGCAACTTGCTGATAGATCAACAGTTTATCCAGAAGGCAAGATTGAGGATGTCTTAGTCAAGGTGGAGCAGCTCATTTTTCCTCCTGATTTTATCATATTGGATTTCGAGGCAGATGAAGAAATTCCCATTATTTTGGGAAAGCCATTCCTAAACACTGGGGGAGCTTTAATTGATATGAAGAATGATGAGATTACCATGGAGGTGCATGATCAACAAGTAACATTCAACATGTCTAAATCCATGAAAAATAAGAGAGATTATTTGGAGGAGTGCTCAATGTTGGATCTGGTAGATACTCTGGTTATTGAAAAATTGGATGAGCTATATGAGGAAGACTCTGAGGTCTTAGATGAGCTCGAGGTACTGAAGGAAATTAAAGGAGAGAACCCAAGGATATTCAGGGAGAAGTTTGAAACACTTGAGATGCCATCAGCAAGGAAGCAAACTCAAAAGCCTTCAGTTGAAGAACCACCTCAGCTCACTCTCAAGCCACTGCCAGCTCACCTTAAGTATGCTTACCTGGGGGATGAGGAGACACTACCAGTGATTATTGCGGCAGACTTGGAATCAGAGAAGGAGAAGATGTTGATAGAAGTTCTGAAGAAGTATAAAAGAGCTATTGGGTGGACAATTGCTGATATAAAGGGGATTAGTCCAGCCCTTTGCATGCATAAAATCTTCTTGGAAGAAGACTCTAAAGGGTCTGTAGAGAGGCAGAGGAGACTGAATCCACTAATGAAGGAAGTGGTCAAGAAAGAGATTATCAAGTGGTTAGATGCTGGAATTATTTTTCCTATCTCTGATAGCACATGGGTAAGTCTAGTCCAATGTGTCCCAAAGAAAGGGGGGATCACAGTGGTGGAGAACAAAAACAATGAACTCATTCCCACAAGGACTGTTACAGGCTGGAGAATCTGCATTGACTACAGAAAGCTCAACAATGCAACCAGGAAAGACCATTTCCCACCTCCCTTCTTGGACCAAATGTTGGATAGGTTGGCTGGGAAGGAGTATTAATGTTTTCTGGATGGGTATTCTGGATACCATCAAATCACCATCCAACCAGAGCACAGGAAAGGACTACTTTCACTTGTCCATTTGGCACTTATGCTTTTAGGATGATGCCCTTCGGGCTGTGCAATGCACCAGCCACATTCCAGAGGTGCATGACAGCTATATTTTCAGAAATGGTGGAGGATTTTCTTGAAATCTTCATGGATGACTTCTCAGTATTTGGGATTGATTTCAGCACCTGTTTGAATAACCTGGAGAAGGTCTTGGCCAAATGTGAAGAGAGTAATCTAGTCCTTAATTGGGAAAAATGACATTTTATGGTAAAGGAAGGCATTGTTTTGGGGCACAAGATCTCAAAGTAAGGGATTGAAGTTGACAGGGCTAAGGTAGCTGTCATTGAAACCTTGCCACCACCTTTATCTGTCAAAGGAGTAAGAAGCTTCCTAGGACATGCAGGGTTCTACAGACGATTTATTAAAGATTTCTCAAAAATCTCTAAGCCACTGTGCTGCTTGCTGGAGCATGACTCAGCATTCAACTTCACATCTGAATGTCAGCAAGCTTTTGAGATTTTGAAGGAGGCTCTGATATCAGCTCCCATTATGTGTGTGCCAGATTGGACTCTACCCTTTGAAGTGATGTGTGATGCAAGTAACTTTGCTATTGGAGTTGTGCTTGGGCAAAGGAAGAGCAAAATCTTTCATCCTATCTACTATGCTAGCAAAACGTTGGTGGATGCTCAAATCAACTATACCACCACTGAGAAAGAATTGCTAGCTGTTGTGTTTGCCTTTGAAAAGTTCAGACCCTACCTACTGGGAGCCAAAGTTGTTGTCCATACTAACCATGCAGCACTCAAGTACTTATTGTCAAAAAAGGATGCTAAGCCTAGGCTGATTAGATGGGTGCTTCTTTTACAAGAGTTTGATTACGGAAATTCAGGACAGAAAAGGCACAGAAAATCCTGATCACCTGTCCATATTTGAAGGGGCTACTCAAGAAAGCAATCCATCCAAGTTCAAGAATGGTTCCCTGATGAGCTGCTCTTCAATGTTTCATCTGAAACGTCACCTTGGTTTGTTGATTTTGCTAATTTCAAGGCTAGTGGAACTCTTCCTCCAGATTTAAAGGGGCAGCAGTTAAAGAGGTTTTATCATGAGGTTAAGTCTTATTTTTGGGATGACCCCTACCTCTACAAACTCTGTGCTGATCAGCTTTTGAGAAGATGTGTCCATGAAGTTGAAATGGCAGATATCCTGGAGAAATGCCATTCAGCTCCATATGGAGGACATTTTGGAGGACAAAGAACGGCTACCAAAGTATTCCAATCTGGTTTCTTTTGGCCTACAATCTTTAAGGATGTGCATGAGTTGGTGAAAAACTGTGACAAATGCCAAAGGGTTGGCAACCTCCCAGCCTCGAATGTCATGCCTATGACATATATCCTGGAGCTGGAATTATTTGATGTTTGGGGTCTGGATTTCATGGGACCTTTCCCACCTTCATTTGGTAACATCTACATCCTTGTTGCTGTGGATTATGTATCTAAATGGGTAGAGGCTGCAGCCTGTGCCAAAGCTGATGCTAAGACTGTGATTAAGTTCCTGCACAAAAATGTTTTCACAAGGTTTGGAACACCAAGAGCTATCATCAGTGATGAGGGGACTCACTTCATCAACAGAAGTTTAGCTTGCATGCTAGCCAAATACAAAGTGAAACACAAGGTTGCTACAGCATACCATCCTCAATCAAATGGGATGGCTGAACTTTCAAACAGGGAAATCAAGAGAATCCTTGAGAAGGTGGTGAGCCCAAATAGAAAGGATTGGTCCAAGCATCTTGATTATGCACTCTGGGCTTACAGAACAGCTTTCAAAAACACCTCTGGGCATGTCACCTTACAGATTGGTTTTTGGGAAAGCATGTCATCTCCCTCTTGAACTTGAACATAAATCTTATTGGGCCCTGAAGAAACTAAATTTTGATTTGTTGGCTGCAGGGGAAAGGAGATGTGTAGAAATCAATGAAATTGAGGAGATGAGGTTGACTTCCTATGAGAGTGCAAGGATTTACAAGGAGAAGAGCCAGATGTGGCATGCAAAAAGGATCTGGTTCAGAATCCTGGAAGAAGGGAACAGGGTACTTTTATTCAATTCCAGGTTGAATCTCTTCCCTGGGAAATTGAAGTCCAAATGGTCTGGTCCTTTCACCATCATCAAGGTATATCCTCATGGAGCAGTTGATCTAAAAGATGAAGAAACAGGTAGGGAGTTTAAGGTGAACGGTGGGCGAATCAAAATTTATCATGGTGGAGTCTTCAATAGGGAGAAGACTACCACTACACTGCGTGATGTTTGATGAAGTCCAGGTAACACTGGTTTCTCTTTTACTTGTGTTTGCAAGTTGGGTGAAACCAGTTTGTTTGTAAATATTTCCTTTATTTTTAAATTGTAGTAATGTCATTCTGTACTTACCTTATCTTTTAGCTGTTAGTTCAGAGAGGAAGAGTGTTCTGAGTAAGAAGTTTGGGGGTGTCCAGAGAATGCTGATTGTATGCTGACAACATGCTCCAGCATGATATCTGTGCAATAACGGTAAAATTTTGGCCGAGAGTTTTCTACTTAAGGACGCAGGATATGAATTTTTAAATGATTTACTTAGATAAAATTCAAATCTGTTCTTGAAATTCATTCATGCTCTGAACCTTTACTTTAAAAGGTAAATTATCCACTTTTTCTCTCTCTCACCTGTTCACCTCTCTTCTTCTCTCTCTACTCGTTACACTTCACTGTGCAAAACCCTGGGTTTTCTATTTTCACGTCGAAATCCATTTCCAAAGGTATGTTTCGCTTGCTCTTCTTGATCTTGTTGTCCAGGACGTATTTTTAGCTGATTCTCATTACGAGCATGTGGCTTTGGAGTCAATTTCTGTGGAGTTGTTGCATGTGTAAAATGGGTTTGCTTGTTACGTGCGCTAACTTGTGGCTTCCATGGATTTCGCCTGTTCTTGGGTTGATATTGTTGTTTCTTGTGTAAACCATCACATGGGTAGGAAGAAATTTCTGTGGGTTGCACCTTAGGGTTAGTATCTTCTTGTAATTTTGATTCTGAAAAAACTGTGCAACTGCCTGCTGAGAACATTCCTGGGTAGCTTGTTATTGTGGGTTCTTTGGGGTACGAATGTCTGATTTTTCGAGGGTTACCCTGTTTCTTACTCGGGTTTAGGATGAATAAATGTGAGAGGTTTTCCATGAGTTCTAATTATGCTTTGGAGGATGAATAAATGTTATTAACATAATGTTACTTTCGCATAAACAACATTCGCAATTTCAGGTTGAATCAAATAATGAGAAAGAAACAGGTACCCCAGAAAACAAAGGTGTCCTCATCGGAGGAGAATGTGGCCACATATTCCACAACTCCGACACCCACCGACTCAGCGCCCCATTCGCCAGTTACTACCCCTCAACCAGATGCCACCAAAGCCGGTACTCACCGTCGAGTGCCCAGAACTCGGGCTGCCACCAAGCAAGTGAAAGGAAAGGCCCCTGTTACTTCGACATCTTCACTGCTGGAACTTTCTGAATTCGATAGTCCTCCGGCCAAGAAACCCTAAACTAAACCGCACCGTGCTCTATGCAAGTTCCCAGAAAATCTGAAGTCCAAGACTACCCCAAAACCACAAGCTGCAGAAGGCACTTCTCAACCCAAGAAGAAGAGGGTTAAGAAGGCGTGCAAGAAGAACCCCACTCCGAAGCAAGTCTTAAGGAAGCAGGCTGCTCGGCGAGCATCCACTCCTAGGATGTCATCTCCAGTCAAGCCCCAAAAGTGGGGTCCGCCACCCATGCTCATCGAGCGTGGTTTCTCTTCTGATCTTGCCAACCTTCCAGAGGAGATCTAGGAATCTATTGCTAAGTTGGAGTGGGCCTCGTATATTGTTTCGCAGGAGGCGCCAGTGGTCCCAATTGTGCGGGAATTTTATACCAATTTGAAGAAGGTTGGTGATTGGGAGTTTTCATCTACTGTCCGAGGAGTAAAGGTGGATCTTAACCCTCGTTTGGTGCATCGTGTCTATGGCACCGCTCCACCGTGCCTGACCCTTTTTGGGATAAGTATGACAAGCCGACAGACGAAGACCGCAAATGGGCATTGGGTGTTTTAGCACCGGAAGGATCTGATGTGCAATGGATTCCTCAGGAAGGTGGAGCCCCCTTGGTTGTTACAAATCAGTTGATACCTGCGGCCCGACTATGGTTTCATTTCATACGAAGCAGGATCTCGCCGATTACTCACAAGAACAGGATGAACGATCAGCGAGCTCTGATTTGTGCTGCAATTGTTTCAGGTACTCCATTTGATTATGCTCCTATGCTCCTCTCTTCGTTGGAAAGCCGTGCTGGTAGGACTGTGGGGCCCCTGTACTTCCCGTCCATGATCACCGCGTTATGCGAAAGAAAGGGAGTTCCCGTGGCTGAATCGGATGAAAGGGATTGGAGCAGTGGGCTGATCACTGCCCAGCAGATGCTGCGTAGATTCAAGAGGTCTCAAGGTGCTGAAGCTGATCAGCCGCAACATGCTGCAGCATCTGCTCAGCATGCTGCCTCTTCTTCAGGTCCCACCCAGCCTACCAATGAGGAATTGTTGTACAGGTTGGAGATGGTGCAAGAGGTCATGGAGACATTCCGCACAGCTGCCTCGGCGGTATTCAAAGATTTTCGAGCCCTGAAGCGCAATGTCAACAGGCACCAGCGGTTTTATGCCGAACGGATGACCAAGCTGTGCAACTATATGGCTGAGAGGGATGTTGTTCTTCAGCGTTATTGCGATCGTTTGCCAGACTTCCCTCCCATCCTGCGCACTTCATGGGACGCCGATGCTTATTTGGATTCTTGACTTCCATCCGGTTACTTTGAATCTCAAACAATCTTTTAATTTTTGCTCGAACTTACTTTTAATTTCCTGCTAAACAACCTTTATTTTTGTGTTGATGTGTGTTATTTTGGTGGGGCTATTTTGATTGTCCTGATGATAAATGTGGTTTTCTTTTCTTATTTGTGCTTGTGTCTTGTCTTCGTGATGTGTTTGCTAAGAATAACTCATGTTATCGTGCATCAATCTCTTGCTCGATGATGAGAATGTCCCTTGCAACAATTAGCTTGTGGCCATACTCATTCGCAACACGACAATAATCTCAACATTCATTCTACGTGTTTTAGCTCAAATTTTTCCAAACAACTCATTACCTACCATGCTACAGCATGTTTCTAGCATGTCTAATAAAAAATAAATAAATAAAATATTTTGGTGGTCAAGTTTTTCCGGTGATCATTCTTTTTCTTTGCTTTACTGGTGATTGTGAGAATTCACCTCCTTTTGAATTTATGTTTGCTTTGAGGTAAAATTTAGTGTTCTAATTTTACTTGGATATGACGAAGGCCATCTTTCATATGCCTAGCATCGGTCCTATGTGACCACCCTTATATTTCTCTTATCCCTAGGTCCTATTTTGTGCCTTTTGCCGTGTTTTTGTTCTTTCCCTTAATCATACTTAGCCTTATGTCCTCTTTGTTCTTATTCTTACTTGCACCCTCTTGAGCATTCTTAGGTCTTTCTTTTAACATTGGGGACAATGTTTGATTCTAAGTTTGGGGGTGTGTGAGGGTGCCGTGCGAAAAAAATATAAAAGAGTATGAGAAGTGTATGAGTCCAATAAATAAATAAATAAAATTTTGGGAGAAAGTTCAGAAATTATAAAGAAAAGGGGAAGTCTTAATAGGGGTAATAGGTACTCTTTTGGGGTATAGAATAAAGAAGGCCTAGGAATGCTCAATTATTGAGTCACTTGATCCAAAATTTCCCAACCATTAACCCTAGCCTAACATTACAAGCCGAAAAGTCCTTCCGATCTTTTGATTTTAGAGCACCATTAGTGGAGAGGTTTGCGTATAATTCATTATGGAGAAAAGAAAAGTGAATTCAATGAGCATGATGGTTTATGCATTGAAAGGCATGTGAAACTTGTATGGCTTGAGTCATCACACTTTGAAATAATTTAGCATTGGATTGAAATAAATGAGTCGGAGGAATACTCTCGCTAAACCACCCTGAATTATGAAGAGATGAAATGTTGTGAAGCTTGTGGTATGTGACTCTAGCTAAATTTACCATCTTGATGAGAGCAACAATGAGTTGTACCGATCACTGAGTTGTTTTCGAGTTTTTCTTGTTGATTATGTGTGAATTTGTTTACTCGAGGACGAGTAAAGGTTCAAGTTTAGGGGTGTGATAACTCTCTAAGGAGAGTTATATTTATGCATTTGAATTAATAAATTTGAAATCCATGAGTCTTGTTTGAGTCCAATTTAGGGGTAAATAAGCATGTAAATGCATAGTTAGTGTCCAGTGAGTCATTAATGCGAATTCATCACTTTTTGGTCTATTTCTAGCAATAAAATGCAGGAAACAATAAGAGGCAAGAATTGGATGGAATCGTGCATGCTGGGTTGGATGCTGAGCATGTGCTTTAGCATGCTAGATGTTTCAAAGAGAGAGAAAACGGGGAGAGAGAAAATCCTGAATTGGGTATCCTGCCAAATGCTGACAAGGGCGTGATAAAGCTTGGCTGAGCTGGATAATGAAGGAACCTGGACTTGTTGCCACCTGGGCAGGGATAATTAAGGCATCACAGCTCTAATTGTGGAAACCTAGAAAGATATTCTTCTAGAATATTGGAGCCCACATATAAAAGGGAATTATCAGCTCATTTCAGAGGTGTGCGTGATTTGAGAGCAATACAGCAGTCTTGGAGAGAAAGAAAAGATCAGGCACCATGGAGAGGACCTAAAGTGTGGACGAAGGAGGAATTCTGAGGACACCATTGCGGGATTGAAGGAATTCATCCCCAGCTATCTC
>JAPKLW010001101.1:246492-257374 GCA_026898455.1 Plectranthus barbatus
CTGATTAAGTTCAAGCATAAGTGAAAAGGTTTGAGTGGATTGATTCAGGAATTAAAGATGTTAATTAATTAAATAGCTTGTTAGAGCTTAAATTAATTAACGAATGTCTGTAACCTTAAATGTGGGGATAAACCGAGTCCAATGCAACCCGTTCCTCAAAACGTGGTAGCAAATAGGTAGGACAGTATTGATTCTCTGGTGGCATGAATCAATATTAATTAATTAATTATATTCTGGGTTGAATATGGGAATTAATTAATTGATAGGCCTTATTTGCTATTTGCATTCTGGTCCCTGGTCTGGCCCATCATAACTCAAGCCCAACAGAAGCCTAGAATTTCCTATAAATAGGCCTCAGTACCTCAGACCTCAATGCACCTACAACTCTTAAGATCACAAGTTGCACACAGCAAACCAGAGCATTGGGAGTTGTGGTGATCGATCAGAGTCTGAGATACGAGGAGGAAATTCTGCTTCTCAACCGGGCAAGGGATCTGATAGAGAATCCTCACCAGGTTTTTAGATCGAGTTGGGAAACAGATCAGAAGATCAGATCAGGAGGATTTCTTCTTCTCTCTCTCCTCATTATTTTCGAAAATAATTTATTATTTTCTTTAGATTAATTTCCTCAATCTGTTAGGAAATTAAATCTTGGTGCGTGAGAAAGATCAAAGGGCATCTCCGCGCACGCGTTCTTTATCGTTCATCAATCCAGGTATTTCGCATAACCTTCTTATGCATAATAATATAGGAGCATGCTAGGATTGATCATAGGCATAGCAATTTATTTTTGATATTCCAATTAACAATCCTTGGCAAACGGACTTCGTGATTCAGTTCACGAATCCCTTCAATCCAGAGCATAGCTCATTTGTGATGTCCCTGCTCAGCAGGATAACATGGTCTTAGTTGATCTCCGATTATTAATTCCATTTGTCTAAGGTACTTGACATGGACTGGAATTAAAGGACTGTAATTGAAAGATGCAGTCTGATTGAGTGTTTTCTTGTAAACGTCCACATGTGTGGCTTGCAATAAATTTACTTGGGTTATTGGAGGAAACATTTGTATTGTTTTTATCATAAGGTTACAATATTTAATTGTTTCAATAGTTTGCGATTGTGTTTTAATTTATTATTTTTAGACATGTCTATATCCGTTGAGTCTTTAATATCTTCTCTCAATTCCGACCCATTAACTGGTTCAAACTATCCTGTTTGGAAAAGCAATGTCATTTAGTTGTTGGATGCAATTGAGCACCCATTCGTTCTTAAAACTCTCTATCTGAGTTTGCCGACAGTCATGCCTTCATGTGAGGAATGCACATATTATGACAAATGGATATGGTCGAATCATATGGACAGTTACTATATCCTAAGTAATTTGTAACTCAATATGAAAAGATGACGTATGCACATGTGATGCTGCAACATCTTGATATGGCATATGGTAATCTCGATGGAACTGCCAGATCCAGTCTTATTAAGGATATTGTAGGACAGAAAATGGAAGAAGGTAGTTCAGTGCGTGTTCATGTGGAATCTCTGATTCTACTAATGGACAAGTAAGCTACGTTGGGAGGTCAACTTGACGATTTTGCCAAGATTGACCTGATACTCAACACGTTGCCAAAGTCTTTAAATGAATTCAAAGCCACTGTTGAGGAAAACAAGACTGAGTATACAGTTCATGTCTACTCAAAGATCTTGTCTCAACAAAGCTTGCATTATCTTCTACTAGCAGTCACTCTATCCAATAAAAACATAGGAGGAGAGGTGGACGAGGTAAGAACAATAATGCAAGCATTGAGAGTAAGAAAGTTAAGTGTCTCAAGTGTGGCAAGAATGGTCATTGGAAGGTAAACTGTCCAGTTCTAGGCACGAAAGGACAAGGTACGTCATGTGCATTTATAACGGAAACATGTTTAGCATCGGTTTCCTACCCATTCGTGGGTACTAGATACTGAAGCTAATGATCATGTTTGTTATACTATTCAGGGGTTCGTGCCGATAAGGCACCTTAAGCATGACGAGGTGACCATCTCCATGGGCAGTGGAGAGCAAATCTCAACAGTAGCCATTGAAGATTTTACTTTATGCTTTAAAAACAATGTTTTGATTTTGAGAGATGTTTTATTTGTGCCAATTTTCGGCGGAACTTAATTTCAGTTTTCAAGTTATTTATCGATGGATATTCAGTTATTTTTTATTGTGGTGTTTCTATCTTTGACAATAACGGTGTTATCTGTCATGGTAAACTGATTGACTCTCTCTATATCATAAATTGTTTGCATCTAACTCATCCAATAATAATAATAATAATCATTTAAAGAGAAAGCCTTTTTCTTCTAATGAGGATCAAACATATCTTTGGCACTTGAGACTCGATCACATCAGTCTAAAGAGGATTAAGAGACTAGCAGATGATGGTGTCTTGGATTCTTTCCAAGAGATACCTCATTAAGTCTGTGAATCCTGTGTAGAGGGTAAGATGACGACAAGACCTTTTAAGGTAAGTGAGTCTCGAGCAGAGGATGTGCTGGAATTGATCCACTCTGACTTATGTGGACCAATGTCTACGCAAGCTCATGGAGGCTATGAGTACTTCGTCACATTTATTGATGACTACTCAAGATTTCAATATGTCTATTTGCTTCGCTATAAGTTTGAATGCTTTGAGAAATTCAAAGAATTCAAGATGGAAGTAGAGAAGAATCTAGGTAAGACTATCAAGACACTACGATCAGATCGTGGTGGGGAATACCTCAACAACGAGTTCTTGTAGTATCTGTCAGATAACAAGATTACGTCCCAGTGGACTGCACTAGGAACCCCTCAACAAAATGGTGTGACTGAAAGAAGAAATAGAATTCTTTGAAAATGGTTAGGTTAATGATGAGTTATGCAAGCTTTTGCCAATTTCATTTTGGGGGTATGCCTTGGAAACAACAACCTATTTGCTTAACCTGCTACCTTCTAAATTAGTTCCTAAAACTCCTCTAGAACTCTGGTATGAGCGAAAATCCAGATTAACCAGGATGAGGGTTTGGGGTTGTCTAGCCTATGTGCTGACAAAGAAACCTGATAAGTTAGAAAGTAGGTGTAAGTTGATGCTGTTTGTAGGATATCCCAAACAAACGAAAGGTGGTTACTTCTATTGCCATGAGGATCAGAAAGTCGTTGTCAGTACCAACACGAGATTCTAGGAGGAAGAATATGTAAGAAACGACAAATCTAAGACTGAAATCATTCTCCATGAACTTGGGAATGATGAAGTGATTCCATCAGGAAGGCCTTGTGTTATGGTAGATTCACTTAGTACTGGTGAGGGACTATGCAAGGCATGGAACCAAAGAGTACTGTGCCAACCAATGACACAGTTCAGATGCCTCGTCGCAGTGGGAGGGTTGTTCGGCAATCAGAAAGTTACATGTTCGTGGGAGAGTCTTCTAATTTGATCCCAAAAAATAGATGGATGATACCGACCCATGGACGTACGATGAAACAATATTTGATAAAGATGTAGACAAATAATGTGTCGCTATGGATTCTGAAATATAATCCATAACACCTATGGATGTATACCAGAAAACTGAGCTACCAGATGTCTTTCGAGCCATAAGTAACAAGTGGGTATACAAGGGAAAGAAATGAGCAAGTGGAGAAATTACGGCTTATAAAGTCAGGTTGGTGGCGAAGGGTTATAGTCAGAAAGAGGGAATAGACTATGACGAAACCTTCTCCCCGATAGCCATCCTCAAGTCCATTTGGATACTCCTTGCCATAGTAGCACATATGGACCTGGAAATCTGACAGATGGATGTCAAAACCATGTTTCTAAAAGGGGTACCTTGAAGATGGTCATGACATATATATGAAACATCCAGAAAGTTATGTGCAGGATGGCGAAGAGTATTTAGTTTGGAATCTTAAGAAATCCCTGTATGGACTTAAGCAAGCTTAAAGATCATGGCACTTACGTTTCGACAAAGTGATTAAGTTTTATGGATTCTTACAGTGTTTGAACGAGAGTTGTATGTATTGTCTGTGTATTACTGGAAGCGTGGTGTTCCATGCACTTTATGTAGATGATATTCTCCTATTTGGCAACAATGTGGAGATATTGTCGGACATAAAAAGGTGGTTATCCGAACAGTTTCATATGAAGGATCTTGGAGAGGCCGAATACATCCTAGGCATTAAAGTCTTGCGTGATCGCAAGCAGAGGATGGTGGCATTATCTGAAGCTTCATATGTGGATACTGTGATCGCTCGTTTCAGCATGCAAACCACCAAGAAATGTTTGTACCTTTTAGACATGGTGTTCATCTTTCTAAGGATCAGTGTCCTAAGATACAAAATAAGAAAGATGAAATGAGTAAGGTTCCGTATGCCTCGATAGTCGAAAGTCTCATGTATGCTATGCACAAGACTAGATATCTGCTTTGCAGTAGGCATGGTAGCGAGATATCAGTCTAACCCTGGACAGGCGCACTGGACTGCTGTAAAGCATATTCTCAAGGATCTGAAAAGAATAAGAGACTACTATCTCATTTTTCAGTCTGAAAATTTATGCCCTGTAGGTTATACGAATTTGATTTCCTGGCTGATCAGGACGAAAAAAAATCTACCTCTGGGTATGTGTTTACTCTAGGAAGTGGAGCTATACCATGGAGGAATGCAAAGTAGAAATGCATTGCAGACTCCACCATGAAAGCTGAGTATGTTGCAGCTTTAGAAGCTTCGAAAGAAGCACTATGGCTCCGGAACTTCCTATTGGAGTTGGACGTGATCTCTTATTTGCCCAAGACTATCACGGTATATTGTGATAACTCTGGTGCTGCAGCAAATTCAAAGGAACCACAAACTCACAAGGTAACTAGACACATAGAGAGGAAGTATCATATCATACAAGAAATCGTAGCAAGAGTTGATATGCTAATTGAGAAGATAGACATTAAGGATAACTAGCAGATCCATTCACAAAAGCCTTACCATAGAAGGTTTATGAGGTATATGTTCTTAACCTTGGACTAAGGGTGAAGACAGTCAAGTGATGATCGATGTAATAGCTAGATTAGTAGAGACGCACTGTATACTCCGAAAAACACTTGTATAATACTTTGAGTATAAGTGGGAGATTGATGGATTTGTATACTGAAAACATTATGATTGGTATATTATGAACATGGTTTATGGTTAATATACTGGTAATATTTATTGTTGTATTATAATCTCTTGTCTGAATTAACAAACATGTTTCGCAAGCGACTCTATTCTCTTATCTCGTCGATAGGGAGATCATATGGTGTGTAGTAGATCACGGAAGATCGTATGGATCACTTGACCTAGTGAGATATAAATAGTTATCACAGCTAAGACAATGCTAGAATAGACTATCGGATTAGGCTGCAGCACAATCAATAATTAGTGGCTTATCTTGGTCACTAGATGTCCTGGTACGTTTGGTACGTACTGATAGGACCTAACTGAGATCGTCTCTTTTATCTGACATTAAAAAAGTCTTGATCTCGATGTTTTGATGGAATTTGAAGCCTAATGATGGTTCAGCCTAATGAAGGTTCAAGAGGTATACACAAGTTTGTGTACCACTTTGAGATACTATGATGGAGAGTCTTACATGTACTTGTATATCTGTATCTTGGTTGGTAGCAACTTGTGTATGACTTCTAGTTCTTTGATTAGGTAACCATATCCAATATAAAATGGTGACATTCCCTAAGAAGCTAAAAAAGGTTCTTTATACGGAAGTCCTGTAAGCTGATTAAGTTCAAGCATAGTGAAAAGGTATTGAGTGGTACTACTCAGGGATAAAAGATATTAATTAACTTGTAGGCTTGTTAGAGTCTAAATTAATTAATGATTGTCTGTAACCTTTAATTGGGGATATACTGAGCCAGTGCAACCCATTCCTCATAAAGTGGTAGCAAAGAGGTAGGACAATATTGATTCTCCGGTGGCAATAATCAATATTAATTAATTAATTATATTTTGGGTTGAATATGAGAATTAATTAATTAATAGACCTTCTTTGCTAGTTGCATACTGGTCCCTAGTCTGGCCCATGTAAAGCTTAAGCCTATTATGGATCAAAATTTCCTATAAATACTAAGTTCTCAGTTCTCAATTCACCACATGATCATAAGTTAATAAACAGCAAACCAGAGATTTGGGAGCCGCAAAATTCGACTGGATTTGAGAACAGGAAGGAAATTCTGCTTCTCGATAGGCAAGAAATCCAGAGAGAATCTTCACCAGATATCTAGATCGAAGCAGGGGATACAAATCTGAAGATCAGATCTGGAGGATCTTCTTTCTCTCTCTTCCTCTTGATTTCGATTTTATTCAACTAAAATCAGGAAATTAATCTTGATCTTTTCAGGATTAAATCTTAATGCACAAGAAGGATTAAAGATCAAATCCCTGCGCAATAGTTCAACGATTAAATTCATCCAGGTATTCCAAAATCTTTCTCATGCATTCAATTGGAGCATGCTAGGTTAGTCCTAGGCATATCAATTAGTTTTTATGATATCTAATAATCGGTCCTTGGCAATCGGATTATACAAATCATTTTGCAAGTAAAAATCCATGCAGAGCGTCTGCTTTTCCAAGTTACTGGCTGAGTCAGTTCCGCCCTAGTTTCTTCATGAGAGATAAGTCATATTTTATTAGAACTTAATTAATATATACAAGGTTACAAAGATGGAATCACTCTAATCGATCTTGAAAGAACTAATTGACCCTTACGCTTGGTTTGACACATCAAAACTAGTGAGGAACTAACATTAATTAATTCCTAACAAATACTGATCTACCCCTTGATTATCATGTTATAATGAACGGGTTGCATTGACTCAGTCAATCATAATAAATGAGCATTTATTATGGAACTTTCAGATATACTCCACGAGTAGAAGACTGGTGGGTTTCAAAACTCAAAGTTAAGCAAGAATAAAGAAAGCGGTAAATAGAAGGATTATAGTGGTTCAGGTTCTCAATATCCTTACGTTCATTCTTCGTCTTGTCAGTAGGAAGAAGGAGATCCACTAATGTAGTTGTACAAACTTTACAGCAAGAAACTTCTCCAAATGAGAGACTCAGCTTCCTCTATCACACAATGTTTTGTCATTGTGATCTTCCACAACCACTGTGTTGAACCTCATGACTAGATCACCTCTCATGGATGATCTTACAATGCCTTCTTTCCTGTAAAACCACAATGGTCTTGTGCTTCAGCTGTAAGGAGGTAGAGCTTTCGAAGATGAAAGCTTTCAGGATGGGTTGAATGCTCGAAAGTCTTCTAGAGATCTTGTTGTTGAAAGCTTATATGTGATCAAAGAATGCGAAGTTTGAGACTTTCTAAAAGTTCTCCAAAAATTTCTTTTCCACTTTGTAACATTTTATTTATAATATGCTTATGGATTAGATCTGTTAGACACTTCAACACATTCTCCCAGGCCTTGCAGGTAGCCATTCGTCTTTCTCGTGCCTACTTCGCAGCTTTCTGTAAAGTGAGCCTTAAATAAGTTGGAAAGCACTATCTCAGAGTTGATTTCAGTCAACTCAAAATCTTCCTCAATTAACCTTTCAACAATTAAATACTTATTCTTTCAACAGTCAGAAACTTTACTCAACTAGCTTCCGCTGAGAAGCATTTTCTACTGCAATCTCTATGCCTTCGGTCTTAGTTTTTAGTCCCCAACTTCGTTTCCTCAGCTTGCACATGCTAAAACCAAATCAGCCCTAACTGATCTAACTAAAAATTTATCTACTTATCAACTTCTATACAACTTCTAGCTCATGAAGGTTTCTAACATATCATCAAACCACATAATTTCTAACACACACACACACACACACACACACACACACACATATATATATATATATATATATATATAGACTTGTAATCATATGTGGACCACCTCTTAGATGAGAGATAAGAACTACCAATCAACCATTGATTTATTAAGATTAATGGCTAAGATTAAATCTTATATTAAATTTATTTCTCTTTTTTATTATAATTAAAGGGCAATGTTGGTAATGTAAATATGCACTTGAAATATTTCTATAACAACTCCCTAATTTCATTCAATATTAATGATTCATATCTTCCTTCTTTTTGTTATGTATTACGAAGGCAATTTCATTCAATATTAATGATTTTTCATATCTTCTTTTTTTTTTGTTATGTATTACGAAGGCGTGAAGGTTGTGTGGAGGAACGGCAGAATGTGGTGCACTGATTATGGCCGCCGCCATTGAAGTCGACATTCTTCCTGCAAACCCAAAAAACTTTGACAACACTCCCTCTCCTCTCTTCACCTCCGTTAACCTTTGTTTCTTTCTATAATTTGTTCAAGGGATTGACCACCCTTTTCAGATATACATATATATTGATTGATTGGTGATGTGTAGCAAGCGGCAGAGGTGGTGGGATCTTGAAGGAGAAAGAGTGGGGTTAAAATTGGGGTATGTTCAATATACATGTGATGTGTTGATGCACACAATATTCCAATATTTTTCAAAACTTTTTAGTTTTGAATTATTGCATATTTTACGCCTATAAATGTGCAGTATAACGATATAATAGTTGCAGTACTCTGCTAATTCCAATTCACATAAAGAGTTTTGTTAATAGTAGTTATTTTTCAAAAAATATCTATTTTGAATTATTGCTGATTTTACGCCTGTAAATGTGCAGTATAAAGATATAATAGTTGCAGTAATCTGATAGTTTGAATTCACATAAAGAGTTTTGTTAAGATTAGTTATTTTTCAAAAAAAATTCTATGTTGAATTATTGCATATTTTACGCCTGTAAATGTGCAGAATAAAGATATATTAGTTGCAGTATTTCTGATAATTTGAATTCACATAAAGAGTTTTGTTAATATTAATTATTTTTTCAAATTTTTTTCTATTTCGAATTATTGCAGATTTTACGCCTGTAAATGTGCAGTATAACGATATATTAGTTGCAGTACTCTGCTAATTCCAATTCACATAGAGTTTTTTAATATTAATTATTTACAAAACTTTCTCTATTTTGAATTATTGCAGATTTTAATTTTGAAATACTATAAATCAGAGAACCAATCCCATTAAATTAGGAAATAAATATAATTTAATTTTGAAATGTAGTATTTTAGAATTCAAATTCCACAAAATTAGGGGCTGAAAATCGTGCATATATAATTTTGATTTTTAAAAAATTACGTAATGCAACTTCTTCCTCTTAATAATGCAACTTTTATCTCTTAATACTGCAGCGAATTCGATAAAATTATGCAGTAAAACTGTTCCGAAATTTTAGCAAATAAAATCATGGGTAAGATATGAGGAAGTTAAAAGGTGCGTCACATTTACTAAAAAACCCTTTTCTGCAACTTTTTTCTTCTATTATTGCAGCGAATTTTTGCAGCTAAAAAATGCATCTGGAGCGTCAATCTTTTTAATCAATGAACAAGATCAAGTCTTATTTCACATCTAAGAGGTGGTTTTCACCATAGTGCACCCCTATATATATATATATATATATATATATATATATGATGAGATTCATTTTTATTTTTAATACACTTATTTATTATTTTATGATCTCATCTCTCTCTCTCTCTCTCTCTATATATATATATATATATATATATCATTATATAAATATTTAATATTATCAATATTGATAAGAGCGAACAAAAGTGATAGCTCATAAAACATGTCTAAATTTGTATAAATGAAAAAGACGATAAGTGGTGGTGGAGTGTGTAGAGAGAGTAAACTCGATCGAATTGTATTTGAATTAATTTAACTAAAAAAAATTTTAAATTTGAGCTAAACTTGATTGAATTGTGATATTTACTCTTATATATCATATAATAAATAAAACATAATAATAATTATTCATAAAAATGTAATAAACATTAAGGATGTGATGTTTAAAGAGGACAATAATACACTATTGTATTGGAAGAAAATTGATCCGTTTTCTATTTATTGTGGGAGAAAAAATTAATCTCAATCATTGATTTTTTTAAATGAATAGTGTAAATTCCTTCCTAGTTAGCACAAACTAATTTTTAGCATGTGATCCACTCCCTATATGTATATACGCATACAATCTTCTATATATCAAAAAGATAATAGTCATGTAACTGTTCCCACCAAAATATTTTTATTTATTTTTTATTTTTCCTATTATAAAGTAGATTTAAATAAATAATAATAAAAATTTAAACAATAATAATAATTTCAGCAAACTATATGTGTCATTTTGAGTAAAATATTACATTTTCTTTATTTTATTTTATTTTCTATTTTAACACAATATAAATATAGTGCTAAAACATTAATAAAAATATAATTTGTTGATAAGATAATTTTGTAAAACAACTCTTATTGTTTTATCTTAACATTTTAGTTTTTACCAAATTTATATATATATATATATATATATATATATAGAATAGTGATCATATGAGAATAGTTTTTAGTATGAGAAATAAGAATAAATCTTAGCCTTTGATTTTGTGATTTCAACGCTCATGATCTATTTTACTCCGTGTGCAGTTTTCCTCGATTATCCTGCAGTTTTGCAAAATTAAGGTTATTTTTGTAATTTTAGCTTTTTTTTAAAAATCTGAAATAGTATCTCATTAGATTTTTTATTCCTTTATTCGCGCGATTTGATTTCTTCTTCCTTCTTTGTTCAAATTGATTTATATTTCTTTTGTCGATCAGATTTTTTCTTTGAATCTGGATTTCGCATTCGTATTTGGTCTCGACGTTGTTAATTATGCATGAATATAGTTTAAAAAATTTGTTTTATTCAGATCGACGTTCATTTTTTCTATTATATT
>JAPKLW010001102.1:0-105733 GCA_026898455.1 Plectranthus barbatus
TTCGGCTTAGTCTGCGTCCTGGGGTGTGCTGGCGTCCTGTCAGCAGAGGATCTTGCCAGTTGAGGATTTTGTCTTGATGACTCACCTATGTATCTGGACTTATGGTTCCTGTGCTGATCAGCCACACGGGACTGACTGGCATAACCAGCTGGTGCTGATGCATTTGCCAGTTGGCCCTTACCCTTACCAGTACTGATTTGTTCGGGTTGATTTATGCTCAAATCTTTTGTAAATCCCAACCCGGACTTATCAGAAGGCTTTCTCCAATGACTTAGAGCTGCCTCCAAGTCTTTTGAGCCTTTATTTAGAAAATTGATTTTGTTTTCTTGCTCCAGAACGAGATTGTGAAAGTTATCTCGTTCAGTTTTTGCAATTTGGAAATCTTGGAGCAATTCAGAATGAGCCTTTTTCAAACTTGCTAGCTCTTCGCTGATGGACCTCGATTTTTCAATCTCACTGTTCAAAACAGTAATTTGACCTTTCAGCGAAGCATTTTCACCAGCCAAAACATTTTTTATTTCATAAAATTTTAAAAATTCATGCTGAAGAACATCTAAAGTGACATCTTCTGAGTCGGAGCAATGCGACTCAGAATCGTCTATGATTTGTACTGGCATGATATGCAATTGAGGAACTGATTGTACCTCATTGTCAGCAGCAAGTGCCAGTTGTTCCTCATCTTCAGCATCTTCTTCAGCTGGCTCTTCTCCGAGAGCTGCCATAAACGCCAGGAGAGCTTCTTCTTCTGACTCTCCATCTGACTCGAACTCCCCATCATCATGATCGGGTATGTCAGGCACCTCGGTCCTGGTCAGCATGGCTTTGGCAACAGCCTTGGAAGCGCGCTCTTCAAAGAGCTTCTTCAGCCTTTCCCTCTCAGTTTTGTCCACCTGTGGACATTCAAACTTTAAGTGATCAGGGGATTGGCACTGAAAACAAGCACGAGGAGCTCTCTTGACAAATTTTCCGTCAGATGAGCTAGAAGAAACTCCCTGTTTTGACTTGGCTTTTTCCAGAAGGAAAGCCAGTCTTTTCATCTGTTGCTCTAGTTCAGCGATAGAGCTCTCGCCGCCTTTGGAATGAGATCCTGATGCGGACTGGATCTCCTTCGGCTGGTTGTGCTGTGCAGCGGGTCTCTCAGCATGGAAGGGCTTCTTGTGCTTCCAATTGAAGTCCTTTTTGACGAAGTACGCCTCGTCCTGAGCTTTAACGCTGGGGGATCCAACATTCCTGATGGCCTCGTTCTTATTCACCATCTGGATGTCCCACTCGTGTGCCTGCAACTGAGCAAACAACTCCTTGGGAGTCATCTTGGACAGGTCCTTTTCCTTCAGAGTTGTCGTCTTCACGAACCAATCTTCTTTAGGCATCTTGGACAGGATCTTCGAGTTAAGATCAGCATTGTCGTACTCTCTGCCCAGAGACTTCAGCTCGCTGACAATGGCGTTGAATCTCGCCTCCATCTCCTTGATGGTTTCTCCAGTCAGCATCTGGAAGGACTCATATTTGTCCACTGCAACCTGCAATTTGTTGCGTTTCATTTGGTCAGTTTCTTGACATAGACTATCAAGATAGTCCCATACTCCCTTGGCATTATCAAACTGGAGGGCTTCCTCCATCAGCGACTTAGGAAGAGAAGCCAGGATCAGCTCGTGAGCAATGGAATCCAACTGATTCCGCTTCCTGTCCTCGGCATTCCATTCGCTTTGAGGCATTGGGATCACAGCAGCTGGACGATCTCCTAGCTGGTGCTGTATCATGGTGATCTCAATCGGCCCTGTCTCTAGCACATCTTTCATCTCTGGATGGATGCTCTTTAGAGAGATGAGCGACCTCTTTCGCCATATATCATGCTTCACAGTCCCGTATTCGAGTAGCTTCGGATTATTCATCTTGATGTACCTGAGCTAATCAAACAGACAAACAAGGTGCAAGGAAAATGGATCTCGGTCCTAAGCGACACAGAAATGAACGGTCTGTAAGAACCGTCCGCTCTGATACCACTTGTTGGTCCCGGTTTATCAGAGTGTATAACGTTACGCAGCGGAAATATTAAACTTATAAGTTTAACTTGCACTCTGTCCTGCTGGTTGGTCAGCTGACTGGCTGGCTGGCTGGTCAGCTGATAGCTCAACACTTAGAATATTTTAAGCCTAGTTTGCACAGTTATCAGTTTTCAGATATACACCAGCACTTGAGTGCTGGGTTTCAAATACAAATTTAAATACTGAAAGCAGATAAAGGCAAAGGATTTTTATAGTGGTTCGATCAACTGATCTACGTCCACTCTCCAGTCGACTCACTGGAAATTCACTATAAGAGTAATCCGGTACAAAGTTCCTACGATCTATCTCCAGCTGGTAGATGCCCCGTCTACCAGTCCACTGGATCAATCGCTCCCGGTTCTTGTCCTTCTTCAACTCTTCGTCAGATGGATGGAGTGCGAGCCCGTCACTTTAACCTCCTCCTCTGACTGGTTGGGTGTTGAGTTCTCCCAAGAACGTGAATCCTCTACGGCAAACTGCCCGTAATAACTCAAGAGCTGGCTGGCTCTGGAGCTGCTATGTTCTTCCTCAAAAAGAGAAAGAACACCAAGTGAGGTCTGTAACTTACAAGCTGGAAGCTTGAAGTCTCGTGTTTGAATAAATTAACACACGG
The DNA here is from genome assembly GCA_026898455.1 of Plectranthus barbatus. Lineage (NCBI taxonomy): Eukaryota > Viridiplantae > Streptophyta > Magnoliopsida > Lamiales > Lamiaceae > Plectranthus > Plectranthus barbatus. Next base: position 2,659 of record JAPKLW010001102.1, read on the forward strand.
ATAGCCTTTTGAGAGGCCTCGAAAGTTGTATGCTTTTACTTGCTTGAGCGTAATAAATTTCAGTCTTTCGGTAGGTGAAGAATTGGCCAAGAACATTGAATGTTGATGGATCCCAGGTATTTATAGCCGAGGGATCCCATTCAAATATTCTAGCCGTTTGGACACATCCGGAAAAGTCTCTGTCCTCGCATGTCCTTCTGACGGCGACAGGTAGGAATTTCCGGAAAGCGCCATGCTTGTGTCCGCTTTTTCTGACACAGACCTCTTTGTGTCAGAACGGCATTATTTCGTCAGTACGAGGAATCGCAACTGGTGTCTTCAACTGATAGACTTTAAGGATATCCTTCCTTAAAGTCTTACTTTGTCAGTATATTCCTCAGACGAATCTTCTTTTTGTCTCTAAGACTCTGGGAGAGCGAATCTTGAATTCTGCTGGTAACATCCGACTGGTAGATCGTACTGGTGATCTTGTGCTGGCAGTCTCTGCTGGTGACTTACGCTGGCACAATCTTAGTCTACCAATTTGTCTGATGTTAACCCTTTCTTGGAATCTCCCATGACTGGTGGCTTCACCGCTGGTGAATAGTGTCAGCCAGAACACGTATTCTGCTGGTAGGATTTGTCAGCCTCCTGCTGGTGAAATCCTTCCAACTGGTGAACAGTAGCCAGTCATTAGCTCTTGACTCCATGCTGATGAACAGTGTCAGCATGGGTCTGTCAGTCGTCTGCTGGTGAGACTTCTCTCAACTGGTAAGCACATCTCATGCTGGTAAACAGTAGCCAGCATGAGTCTTGATCAGCTACGACTTACAACTCAAAAGACCTAAACAGGACTTTACATTTGAGACTAGAGCTATTCTAGAGACAAACTGACGCTGGTTGGACTTAGGATTTGATCCACCAAAACACTTAAACACCAAATCAAAGATCTAAGCTATCAACTGTGGAAGGGAAACTTAGATAATTTTCCCAACAGAGATCCTTCCGTCTTTGATGCCTTTCCCTTTCTTGGCAGCATTTCCTTCTGTGAGTGCCCCTTCAAGTAGTTGAGCAGCCTTCTTTGCTCGATGTTCTTCAGCAGCTGTCTTGATTTGTTCGAAATTTTTGTCTCTTCCTTCGAATGTCATTTCAGCAATGAACTTCTGATATTCTCTCTTCTCAAGCTCTTTCATTTGAGCTTCGCGCTGTCTCTTAGCTTTTCTTACTCCTTGAACACGCTCGTCGAAGCTTCTGGATGACAAAGGAACGTAGTCTGGATCAATTTCAGCAGTGTCCTCTGCTGTGTCTTTAGCAGACACCTTCTCTACTGCAATGTCAGCAACATTCTTTGCAGTGGCTTCAGCAGCCTTCTTCTCTGCTTCTGCCTTCTCTAATTCTTCCTTCTCAGAAAGTAGCTCCAACTTTCTCCTGGTCTTCTTCTTTTCTTTCTTTGCAGGAGAGGAGATTCTAGTTCTCTTCTTGGTTGGAATTTCTACCGCCATAGCTCCAAGAGCGAACGAAGGTTGTTCGGCTTCCTTCGCAGTCATTATCTCATTGATTTGATCAGCTGGTAAATTCCCCAATTTCTCAATCTCCTCGAGATTTTTGAAGCAGTGCTCTGTCTCAGCGTTTGTCTGCAATAGAGCAATCTCTTCAGCAGACATGGGAATAGCAGGCTGTAAGATTTGAAGTGCTGTAGTGGCTGCATCAGGCTCTTCAGGGGATGTAGGTTTGTCTTTGTCCACATTAGACTTCCCTGTCAACTTCCGAGGGTTTCAGCTATTCACAGGCTTGGCCTCCTTCCTTGTTGCTGGGATGTAATCTGTAGGAAGCAGACTTTCACCACGATCAACTCTCGTATTGGTGAACAACATCTCTAAGTATTTACTGATTTTCAGCCCAAAATTCACGTTCGAAGATAACGTTCCGTCTACTGCCATGTGATCATTCTTCCGAGCATGTTCAGCCCATAGCTCGAAAAAGAATTCCGCCCAATTACCCTTAATGTTATCGTTCAGTGCCATCATAACAGAGTACTTCTTGGCAGAAAGTTCGGAGTAGGAACCAGCATCACATTGAAGCATTTTGATTACTATTTCCGCAATGAACTTGTACTCATCAGACAGAGCGTTAATCGGGGTAGCAACCTTGAAAGTAATCAATTGTCCTTTCTTGTCTCTTAATTCTCCTTGTTTCCTCCAGAGATTCCAATGTCTCTCCATTTCAGCAAGATCATTAATCTTGTATTGAGATATCTTGGCCCCATAATTTCGAAGCCCAAACATTCTTGAAAGTAAATTCGCGCTAACTTCCACAATGTTACCATATATGCTAGTTTTGAAGGATTTATTATCCTCTCGTATAACAGCCCTAGCATAGAATTCTGAAACCATATGAGGGTGAAAGCGAACAGGTTCAGCGGAGAGATATTTTACCAATGATTCTGAGTGGAGTAGGTCTAGAATCCATTTTGGAAAGACTTTGGTGGCGAGAGGCATATATAGAATCCTATCTTTCATGATTTGCGCCAGACGCCTTTGCTCCCTTGTATGGCCTGATAACTCCTTTTTCCGGGCCAAAAACACCAATTTGCTGTAAGGGATGGATTCGTCGATATCCTCTTTCTTCACTATGCTAGTGAAACCAGGTGCATGTCGGACATGCAGCGGAGAACCGGCAATCGGTGGGTAAATGAAGGTGGGTGGTTGCAGTGGAGACGATGAAATGAAATCTTCTGGATTCAAGGCTTAGGGTGATTCAGGATGGTTGGGTTCTGTGTTTAGTGTTTTTGGAGAGTTGGGATTTGAAGCCATTGTTGAGAATTCAGAGATTGGGTGAGGTTCGGGTTTTAGGAATTTGAGAGAACAAGGATGAAGGGTTTTAGGGTTTTGAATTTTAATTTGAGTAGGATGTAGTTTTGAGGAAGTTAGTGTATAAAGATAAATCTGACGGATAGAATAGAATTTCCTCAAATTGATCAATGGCTGGGCGCATTTGATGTATCGTGCGAAAATCAACATTCCACTATCTTGTCTTTGATGACGTGTCTCTTCTCCATTCGTCCCTTTTGACTGTACGCATTAAATGCTTCTTCCTTGGCAAGTCAGCGAGTCAGCTTAATTCACGACCTTTTAGACAATAATTAGCAGTCAATACATAGCATCAATATACGAAACCATACTACCGTGCCATCTTTTACATTGAACGAAGAATATGGCAATACTGGCCGTTGATGATTCAGCAGAGGTGGGCTGAGCAGCTTTCATATTTGGAGGTATACTCGGCATTGAGATGAAAGATTCTTCACAAGGAACAGATATGCTCAGCAACTCTAAAATTTTGCTACCCTCAGGAATCGCAATATTTTGCTAAGTGGATAAAATCGAGAATCCAATGGTTGGGATTCACTCTGCTAGGTATGATACGAATCAACGGTTCCAAATACTCACGTCATGTAGCGTCTCTTCACCTTCTCCGAGAAGCACTCGATTATTCTGACGTGGCAGTCTCTAATGTGATTTACCTTTTTAGGCGTATTAATTGCCTTTTAAATCACACAGATATTAAACACCAATTTGGCCAAAAATTCTCCTCCTTCAAATATGACATGGAAAATGAAACGATGACTCAGCATATACCAAGATTTAGGAGATCGAATCGTCATAAAATCTCCTCAAGCCATACGTTGATCTGACCTCCAACCGTCACTTCTGAAGCAATTTGACTCTCCATGCAATCGTAACGCTTCATTCTCTGGTGACGATTCGATCTTCAAGGCGTAGTCATAAATTGTGATACCATTTTCCTTCTATAAAAGGATTACTTGTGATTATCTTCAACATCACAACCCTTCTTCTATACTCTTCTCCTTAAAGAAAAACTCCTTTCTCTCCGACATTTCCCATGGAGTCTCCGAGTGTCATGCTCGACGTTACCCAAAACCAAATCCTAGATGAAGCCACCCTCCGTGCTTTTTACCATGACATGCCTTCCGAGGCAGACTTGGTGATGACAAAGATCACCAATGCTAGTTTAAAGCAGTTTGTAACTACTACTCCTCAACACTATCACGGGGATCACCTTCAGACGTTCCTCAAGGATTGCATGGCAGAGAAAGATGCAATTTATGGATCCTTCAAGGGAAAGATGGTGCAATGGTCTGCGAAGTCCTTTGCGAGGGACTTCGGACTTCCCAGGGGTCGCTTTCCTGTCCTTACTTACAAGGATGGGGCAGTGGCTCCGGAGTGGACAGCCTGGCGAAAGTGGCGCCATTCTTCAGCGATTCGCTTCTCTCCAACTCCTACGGCTATAGATCTTCAGTCTCCATACCGAGACATTTTCCATGTTGCCAATCACATGATACTGGGTGAAGATCCGAACGACTTCCTTCTATCTAAGGAAATCTGGCAAGTCATGCTTGTCATGGATGACAAGCAAGACGAGGCCGACTGGGCGGGCCTAATCTTCGAATCTGGCCCAGATTGTGTTCGAATCTACCCTTCAATTCCTCTGCTCAACGACATGCAGCTCAGCTGGCTGCTGGAGCAGTCTTTCCCTGAGTTAGCAGAAGGATCGTCCACCCTCCGTAGCACGGACTTCTACCCTTCTCGCTCTTCTGCAAATTAATATGTACTTTCTGTAGTTTTTGATTGTTCTCCTTCTTCGGATCGTATATAGTTTGTTTTTGAATGAAATCAAGTAAACTTTTCTACTTTGATCGTTCGTTTATCATAATTCCAATTCAACAATTCTGCTGAGATAGAATTCCTTATAATATGTCTTCACCATGATAAGACCTTATGTTGATAATATAGGAATTCTACTAGAATCGCCAACTATTCAGCATTTCATCACTTCAAATTTGTATATATCATGACAATGAACACTATCATTTAGCACACCATTTCCTTCAGCATATAAACTCAGCGTTCAGATGACTGTCATAGCATCTAAAGAAAACTAAGAATTCCAAAAATAAGGAAAATGGCATTTCATTCATCCATGGTCTCATCCAACTCCATAAGACCTAGCTTTATGCATAACTCCTTAAATCTGGTTTCTGGAAGAGGCTTTGTGAAAATATCAGCCACTTGATCTTCCGTGCAAATATATTTGATATTAATATCCTTCTTTTCTTGATGATCACGAATAAAATGATGACGGATATCAATGTGTTTGGTTCTAGAATGATGCACAGGATTTTTAGTAATGCTTATCTCACTATTGTTGTCACAATAGAGAGGCACACATTCAGGAGAAATCCCATAATCTGGCAACTGTTGCCTTATCCATAGAATTTGTGAACAACAGCTAGCAGCCGCCACATACTCTGCTTCAGTGGTAGATGTAGCCACAGAGTGCTGCTTCTTGCTGAACCAACTGATGAGCTTATGTCCAAGAAATTGACATGTACCGCTCGTGCTTTTTCTGTCGATCTTGCATCCTCCAAAATCTGAATCCGAATATCCACTTAGAGCAAGACTGTCTGCTCTTGGATACCGAATTCCCAGACCTTCTGTGCACTTCAAGTAGTGCACAATCCGCTTAGCAGTGTCTAGATGTGTCTTCTTAGGATTTGCCTGATATCTAGCACACAATCCGACGGCATAAGATATGTCAGGTCTGCTGGCGGTGAGATACAGAAGTGAACCTATAATTCCTCTGTAAAGAGTAGGATTCACATCGTCTCCTTCTTTTTCAAGTGCGGCTATACACATCGTACTTATCGGAATTCTCAGACTCTTCGTCTTTTCTGGACAATATTTCGCAATCAAATCGCGAGTATACTTCTTCTGATGGATGAAAATTCCTCCGCTGGATTGTTGAACTTGTAATCCGAGAAAATATGACATCTTTCCCATCATGCTCATCTGGAAATTGCTGGTCATGAGCTCTGAAAATTTGTCACATAATCCTTGATTCCTAGAGCCAAAGATAATATCATCAACGTATATTTGCACCAGCAAAATATTTCCTTCATCTTCAATGCGAAAGAGAGTCTGATCAATCCTCCCTTTCTGAAAACCATTCTTTAGCAAAAATTTGGATAGAGTTCTATACCAAGCCCTCGGTGCTTGTTTCAATCCATAGAGAGCCTTCTTGAGCCTGTACACTTGATTACCATGCTCGAACCCTGGTGGTTGCTCAACATAGACTTCCTCCTTGAGCTCACCATTCAAAAAAGCACTTTTTACATCCATTTGCATCACGTCAAACTCATGATAAGCAGCGTACGCAAGAAATAAGTGAATGGCCTCCAGCCTTGCTACAGGAGCAAACATTTCGTCATAATCTATCCCTTTCTTATTGCCTGTAGCCTTTAGCTACGAGTCTTGCCTTATTTCTGACAACTAAACCGGACTCATCCTTCTTATTTTTGAACACCCATTTTGTGCCTATAACACTTTGATGTTCAGGTCTGTCTACTAGCTCCCACACATTGTTCCGTGTGAATTCTGCAAGCTCTTCATGCATAGCATTCACCCAATCCGGATCTAGTAGAGCCTCTTCGACCTTTTTGGGTTCTTCGCTGGAGATATAACAAGCTAGCATAGCGTTCCCTTGTCTCGTCATCATGGGGTCATTGACATCTCCTATGACATCTTCAAGAGGATGGGCGCACAACCATGTTGGTCTGATTGGTCTGGCCACATTTCCTTCCCCTGCGTGACCATTGTCTTGTACATTGTTTTCCATAGCACCCTCCTCGTGCTCAGCATCTGGATTGACTTCAGCCGGAATAACTGCTGTAGGATTTCCTGGTACGGGATCCTCTTCAGCAACTCGTTCAGCAACTGGAATCTCAGCAGCGCCTCTGCCAAGATCTTCATGAGTAGCCATGCCTTCCCCAAAAGGAATATCCCTTGCTGTCTCCTCCTCTTCATCATCAAGCATCTCTAGAACGACTGATTCAACTAGGATGTTTGTAGGTGTGGCATCAGCATGATCACTAGCATCACTGGCTTGGTCAGCAGTTTGGTCCCCTGCTGAGTGCGTCTGGTTCGGATTGCAGTCATTCATAGACTTAGTCGGATCAACACGCATATTCTCGAAAGAACTTAAAAATGTTTGATCATTGACATCATCAGTCTCATGATTGCTATCCTCTTTTCTTTTGTTTTCTCTGCGCACTAAAGTAGACTCATCAAAAATAACATTGCATGCTATTTCCATAATACCAGTAATCTTATTTAATACCCTATGACCTTTGTGAGTGGGATGCTCATAACCAAGAAGTACACCCTCATCTGACTTAGGTGAAAAGGTATTAAGTTTAGATTTTCCGTTATTGTGAATATAACATGTAGAACCGAATGCACGAAGATGAGTTATAGAAGGTTTACGACCGTTGTACACTTCGTAGGGAGTCTTGTTGAATCTACTCGTGATACCACCCCTATTCTGTGTATAACAAGCCATCATGACTGCTTCCCCCCAGTACTTAGCAGGAAGTTTGGAATCTGCTAACATCGAGCGGACAACTTCCTTCAACGTCTGATTCCTTCTTTCTACTAAATCATTTTGCTGAGGAGTCCTTGTCGTAGATCTTTCGTGTGATATTCCAGCTTCAGCACTCCATTACAGAACTCTGTTCCATTGTTAGATCGAATTCTCTTTACACTTTACAGTAACTTCTTTACTATTTTGTTCCTTGAGGATCAGTTCTGGCAGGATAAGTTTCACCTCATCCTTGGTCTTTAAAAGACGTACCCATGTGTACCTGGAGAAATCATCAACCACCACAAGTGTATATAGACGTTTACTTACAGTGGGTGGAGTGACTGGACCGAAGAGATCCATATGAAGTAATTCTAGGATCCTTTGTGATGTTTCTTTTTCAGGATTTGTCTTAAAGGATGATTTGGTCTGCTTCCCTTGTTGACATGCTTTGCATATTCCTTCCTTGCGGAAAGTCTCATTGGGCAGACCTACAACAAGCTTATTTTTGGCAAGGTAATTAATAGTTTTGAAATTTAAGTGATTGAACCTCTTATGCCATAGCCATGTTGTTTCCTCTTTGTTTAAAGCTAGAAAGCAGGAGTGTTGTTGACCGCTTTGCCAATCAACAATATATAGACCACCCTTGCGGATGCCTCTTAGTTTTACTTCTCCTGAAATAGCATCAGGAATGGCACAACCAGTATTTATAAAAGATACGATATACCCGTTTTTGCATAATTGGCTTATGCTGAGTAGATTATGCTTTAAGTTGGAGACGAGTGCCACATTGATGATTCTTAAACCGTTCCGTTCAATGCACCCTCTTCTAATGACTTCTCCTTCACTGTTGTCTCCAAACTTGACCTTGGGACCGTTGAATAGTCTTCTTAATTCTGAGAAAAATCCTTTGTTCCCGGTCATATGAGCGGAGCAACCGCTATCCAGGACCCACTCATTAGATAAGCATGTTCCTATTACTATTGAGTCCTGTTCCTGCAGTTAAATCAGGTAGTTTTAGGTACCCGTTTAGCATCGGGTCCGGCAGGATTAGCATTGACCATGGTTCCCTTTGGTACCCACATTTTAGTGACTTTCAAGATTTTCTTCTTGAATTCACTGTTTACCATTTCTTCATCCTTTGGCATAGCATGTTTGACATGTTTATAACTATGTGCGGTGGTGTACTTGGCCTTCCTTGCCCTTGAAATAACAAATGAATTGGGCTCAGGACCTACATAGGTGTTCCTCCTATGTGGCGTGTTTTCCTGATATGTTGGTTTTACAGCATTGTAAAAATATTGCTTTCTTTGCTGAAAAGTTGGTCTAGCTGTCCTCGTGTTTGGAACATAACGCTCAGCATACCTAGGTCGTGTAGAATACGGTTTAGTGTAAGCTATTGGATTTTGTTGAGATCTGGCCGACACATACTTAGTATTCGCTCTGTTGTTCCTCTGCTGAGGTATAGTCGATTCATGCACAGCATTTAACTTAGGATTCCTCTGCTGAGGTCCACGAGTTGTATGTTTAGCAGATTCTGACTTAGGCCTCTGCTGAGGTCTAGCAGACGAATACTTAGCGGTCTCAGCACAAGACCTGTGCTGAGATCCTTTATGTGTATTATGTGATAGTCCATTCTTTTGCTTAGCAATTGTCATAGCACTGGATGATTCAGCAACGACAACTTCTTTTCCTTTTTCAACAGTAATAGTTCTAGGAGATACAAACACGATTGGATTCTTCTTAGAAGAATCATCATAGGATTTTGATATCCTTTTCGAGGATTCGTATCCAAGCCCAGACTTATCCTTATGGTGTCTTTGTTGGCTTACAAGGGCATCAAGAGCAGCCTTGCTGGATGCATACATGCAAATGCAGTCCTTTCGAGGATAACTTTTCAATGCAAGATTTTCTTTCTCTAAGTTTTGACATTTGTCAGTTAGTTGGGAAAAATCTGCTTTTAATTTCAAGAATTTCTCACTTTCTAACCTCAGTTTCTCAACTTCCTCGGTTAAAGATTGAATATCTCGTTGAAGTGAGACATTTTCACCTATGATTGTATTTTTGATCTCATACATTTTTGAAAACTCAATTGACAACTTTGTCAAGTAATCTTCCTCGGAATCAAAAAATGATTCCTCCGATTCATCTATGATAGGAATGCTAGTTGGGTGTGTAGGTAATACCTCACTTTCCTCAGCAGCGAGAGCTGATTCATTGTTTTGCTCAGCATCAATGTCCGCGTCAGCAAACTGATCTTCAACAATGTTTGCCATCAACACGAATAGTGCTTCCTCGCTATCTTCTTCTTTTGAAGAACAGTAAAACTCTTCGTCATTCTCAGGAATGTCAGCAATCTCCGTCCTTGTCAGCAATGCCTTGGTCACTACTTTAGCAGCGCGTCTTTCAAATCTTTGCTTCAGGCGTTCTCTTTCCTCTCTACTGACCTTCGGGCAATCATGCTTCAAATGATCTGGAGAACCACATTCAAAACAAGTTCTAATTTTTCGCTCTACTGAGCGGTTAGATGATGATGGTTGAATCTCTTTCGCCTCTTTCTCAGTTTTAGCTTCATTCAGCATCTTCTGCATCTTTTTCATCTGTTCTTCCAGCTCATTGATCTTCAGATCAATAGGTTGTGTACCTGCACTGGGGATAACTTCCTTTGCGAGTGATGCTGGAGCAGATCTTTCTTGCTTGTAGAAGGGCTTCTTTGTCTTGAATTTGCTGAAGTCCTTCTTAGCGAAGTATGCTAAGTCCTCAGAGTTGCCAGCGAAATTTGATGTAGCTTGTGCTACAGCTGTTTCATTCTTCTTCGACTGTTGTATAATAAATTCGTGAGCTTTGAGTTGAGAAAATACCTCAGATGTAGTCATGTTGTTGAGATCTTTTTCACTCAAACTTGTCACTTTCGCGAACTAGTCATCGCTTGGATATAGTTTGGAGATGATTTTGTTGTTCATCTCTCCCTTTTCATACTCTTTTCCAAGATTGCTAAGTTCACCGATTATGGTGTTGAAGCGTTCTTCCATATCCTGTATGGATTCGCCTGCAATCATAGAAAATGACTCATACTTATCAACAGCTATTTGTAGCTTATTTCTTTTCATTTGATATGTTTCTTGCGATGCTTCACAAACATAATCCCACATTTCTTTAGCAGTTTCAAAGTCAAGAGATTTGTTAGCCATTAATTTTGGTTGGCAATCATAGATCAGCTTCTTAGCTATATGTTCCAGCTGAGCCCTCTTTTTGTCTTCTGTGGTATACTCCTCATAGGGCTTTGGAACCATCTGTGGTCTTGGTCCTTCACCAGCAGCAGGCTCACCTACAAAAGTGTTAGGTTTCATAATTTTTATTGGACCTTTGGTCAGCACATCCGCCATTTCAGGATGGATGCTCTGCAGATTTATGAGAGCCAACTTCTTCCTAGACTTGAAGTTCTCCTTGGAGTACTTCCCGAGTGCATGGTGATTCAACATCTTGTCTCTTGAGCTAAACAAGCGAAACACGGAGAAGCAGAGAAAAGTGCAAGGAAAATGTAGATCTGGTCTTAAGCAACTCAGAAGCAGTCGGTTTTTCAACCTCCTGCTCTGATACCACTTGTTCGTCCTTAAATATCAGAGTCGTCGTGCTTAGATAGAAACACGAAATACAGCGGAATAAATAATCACCACTTACACTTTATGTTTTTCCTTTCAAAGTTAGTTAAGCTCTGAGATAGATTAGGTTTCTTCACAGTTATACACTAACAATATGATTGCTAGGTTTTAAATCGTGCGAGCAATGAAACAGTAAAAGGACACAGTATTTATAGTGGTTCGATCCAAAGAGATCTACGTCCACTCCTTAGCCGATACGCTAAGAATTCACTAAGTAAGTATACAGATTACAAGGATTCGCCTTTTACAGTTAAGTAGGCAGTGAGCTTTCGGCCTGGCTACTTGACAGCTGTCCTCCGATAACCTGAACTCCTTAGATGCTGGTTCGGCTGAGTCAAGGGCACACCTTCGAAACTCCTGCCTTGCCTGATTTGGAAGTTTTATAGTCACTTCCTGACTTCCCTTGAATATGGCTAAATGCCCGTCTTAGTCTAGACCTTTTCAGGTGTTCGACTGTTAGATTCTTTCTGAAAAGAAAGGAATCCCAATGATTGAGGATTCTTGAATGCAATCAAGAATCTCTTCAATGGAGTGTCAGTAAATCAATGAACGACACTTCTGGTTGTTGAGAGCTTTTAATATTCTTTCTCACAGCTCTCAACTGACTACTTTTACTTTGTTCACTTTGTCAAAGGAATCTCTTGCTTGAGTGTTCGTGAATGTCTGAAGTGATAAAAGCAGTAGTCATTCTCACTTTTGGACCTGCCTTTTATAGATGGAGATTCAAATCTTGAATCTGCATATCCGTTAGACACAACGGCTCCTTTGTCCGAGAGTGATATGACTTGTTCAGTCCCTTTCTGCGTTGCATTGTACTTTTCGAACTACTTTGGGAAGGCTCCGTCCCTTTTTGTGTACTTTCTGTCAGAATAGCAGTGTGTCTCCAACCTTTGACTTTCTTGTTCTGCTAATGCTCCTTAGCAATCTGCTATCGAATGTTTGTCACTCTAAAGGTTCCCGCGAGGATTCTTTGACATTCGTTCTGCTAGCATTTTTCTGGGTTTGCTGACCGTTAGCAAATGCTAAAGCCTTAGCATTCTGCTACCGCATGGCTTCTAGCAAACGTCGACTTCTGATGTTTGCTGCTAGATCTTCTAGCAGACTAAACTATTACAACTCAATAGATGACCTATACAGGACATTACATGATATGCCAGACTATCTAGAATTCAGCAAATGATCGACCAAATGCTAAGGTTTGATTCAACAAAACCTTTTACAAACGACTCCTAAGGGAGATTTTCTGAATAATTTCCCAACACCTTTTACTAGCGTCTTCAGCAATCTCTGGTTATGCTGATTCTTTCAGCATTCTTCTTCCTTTGTTTGTGCTGACAATTTCAGCATTCTTCATTCTTCTATTCTAGTTCTATTACAACTCAAGTAATCCTATACATAACTTTTACATTTCGACTCGACACTAAGTTGCTAGAAACTAGATCGACTTGAGCTTTGATGCACCAAAACTAATAAGCATACAATGAAAAGCAAGGGGTCATAATATTTCCAACAATATTCCGTACAACCATTAACTTTAAAATTTCCCCTAAAATAAACTATTCAGTTTTGATTCCTTTATTTTAGACCTTTTGGTCCCAGATCAGGGTACTTGTAATGTGCAACAGAAGTATTAAAAAAGACAAATACACTTTAATTATAAGCAGTTCAGTTTCTAAATAACATAGTTTTTGCTTCGCTGTTTTAGAAGCACAATTTATGTTAGCCAGTAGATTAGGTTCATAGTTTTATAGGTACGAGCAGTTGACAATTTATATACTTCAACACTTACAGGATAAGTGTTGAAGGTTTCAAGATATAATTGAAAATTGTAAAGAGCGTAAAATAAGTAAAGTTGTAAACGACACAGGATATTTATAGTGGTTCGGAGCCTTAAGTCCTACGTCCACTCTTCGGATATCAGATCTGGTAATTCACTAAGTTATGAAGATACAATCCTCACGATCTATAGCCAGTTGTTGAAGATACCTCCGTCCACAGCACAATGGATCACTCGCCCAAGCAGTTGTACTTCAATCCTTCTTCAGTCCGTCGAAGGCTCTGCATCTTCTCTGTGGATCGGCTCGAAGTTTGACTGAGGACAAACCTCCATTTTCCTTCTCCGGTAGGTTGGATGGTTGAGTTCTTCCCAGAACGTACACAGTTCGGCAGTTGCCCGTAATAACCTTATCTTTCGTTGCAAGAGCAGGCTGTGTTCTTACTCAAAAAGTATGTGCACCAAGAAAGTAGATTAAGTATGCTTACTTAATCCTCGTGTACCAGAGGTCACACGGTAAATCTCGAATGGCTCCTTGAGTAGTAAATGCCTCGTGTTCAATAAATGAACCACGGAGTTAATGCCTTCTTGCTTGAGAGCGTTAAATGCTTTGAGCACTAATTTCTGCAGATAGGCAAGAATGTGTCGAGATTCAAAGATGCAGAGGTTTTCAGATGAGCAAAGGTTTTTCTGTCTCTGTTGTTCCTGCTATTTATAGGTGAGAAATCAGATGATAGCCGATAGAGACATTGAGAAGGATGTCCAATCATAATCCATCCTTCTCTGCAAAAGTCGCTTGCCTTTCTACTTTTTCTGCTACAACGTCCTTCTTTTCTAAGCAGTTTGTACTTGTTGTGTCAGACGCCGAACAATGTTGTACGCCAGTCGCAGCTGAGTATTTGTCTGTCTTTTATCATTGACTTCCTTGGAGATCTCCAGCAATTTGTTCGATATCTTGCTATATACGCATTCCTTAACGCGAATCTGTCTTGGTCTGAAACTGTCAGCTCCTCTCAATAGTTTCTATGTGAAGACTATGTCCACAGTTTTCTTGAGTATCCAAGCCTTGACCGGACAACATGTCTGCGCAGTTTTTGTGAGACCTTTGTTCTGCTCTGCTTGTTTTCGTCTTGTATGTTCGACAATTATCTCATTGGAATGGCGTCTTCTTCAAAACTGTTCCACAGTTTTGATGGTTTCATTCTTCCTAGACTATTACAACTCGATCATCCTATATAAGGATTACATGAGGTAATAACTCTAAGGCCTAGACTTTGGTATATAGTTTTGGCACATCAAAACATCAATTTAAGATGGGATTTCTACATCAACACCTAACAATTTCCCCCTTTTTGAAGTTGTTAAAAGCATACCTCTAAGTCTATCTAAGTCGACGAGAAGATGCAGTTGATCTGAGTTTACAAAATTTTCTATCTAACACTGCTCAGAACTGTGCTTCTTCTACACTCGACCTTCTCTAAATGATATTTTCCCCCTTAATGGGATAATAGTTCTCGAATAAAATCAATCAATTTAGAGTTATAAGAGAAGAAGGATTGTTGATCACACTGGAAAATGTGAGTTCAGCCAGTTAAGAATCAAGTAAGAGACAATGAGCAGTTGTCTTCAAACCAACAGTTTTTCACTTTTCACTAGATATGATCGATTACAAGTACATGAAAAGTTTTAAATCTGTAGTAATAGAAGACATTCAAAATGCACACAAAACAAAATAAAATCATGACCTTTGCTCACTTGTCTTGATTCTCGTCCTTCTCCCTTTCTTGATTCGAGGAATCTGCATCTTTTGGCTTCGAGGAAGTTGCAGGAGATATGGAAATCAGACCAGTTTGCGCCCTGAGGATTGCGGTTACTTCTGAGAAGTATTTCTTATCTTGCTCTCTGGCAGCTATTTGCGCTTCCAGCTTCATTGTGATATCTTCATCCCGCTTCCTGCGCTCTTCTTCTTGCTTTCTGTATTCATCATCTTGCCTTCTCTGTTCCTCTTCTCGCTTTCTCTGTTCCTCTTCTAGCTTATGATCTATCAAAATCAACTGCAGCTTCAACAACTCATCCCTTCTCTCTTCACCATTTTTGACAATATCAAGAACAACAGCCATCTGCTGATCCATTCGATGATCTATCTCTTGTCTCAGAGCATTAAAGGGTAGAGGATTTGCAATGACTGAAATAGGATCTGGAGACAGGATTCCTTCAACTGTGGCTAATGCTCTAGAGTCTTCATGGGTTTGACTCTGAGAGGTAGCAGTGGAAGTCTCAGGTGGAGGAGGAGCTTGGCTCGTTGTTGTCTCTTCCTCCTTTTGTGTTGCTGCGGCTGCTACTGCTTCATGTTTGGCCTTTCTTCCTCTTGTCTCTTCAGCTAAGTAGCTTCTACCTCTAGTCGCTTGAGCTCAGCAACTTCTTCCTCTTTTTGCTTGAGCTCAGCAGCTGCTTCTGCTTCTTGCTTACGTCTCAGCTCAGCAGCTGCTTCTGCTTCTTGCTTACGTCTCAGCTCAGCAGCTTCTTCTTCTTGTCTTTTCAGCTCAGCAGCTTCTTCTTCTTGCTTTCTCTTGAGTTCTGCTGCTGTTGCTGCTTGCTCTTCTAGTTGAAGCTGAGAGAGTCGTGTTGTGAACATTTGTTCCTTGGTTTCTATCTCTTGATGCTGGACTCTTAGCCTCTCAAGGATAGCTTGATATTCAAGTATGTTGCTTCTGATGCTTTCTAAATGTGATGTTATTTCATGTGAGGTAGTCTCTTGATGAGAATCAAGGTGATCAGTTCCCCCTGAATCCAAGAGGGATACATTCTCATTTTTTGTTTCCTTGTTGAAATCTTTGGAGGTGGTTTGGTCATCCTCCTGTCGCACTTGTCTACGAGACGTGGTCTACTCAGAATTGGGGGATACTAGTTTTGGTTCTGGAACTGTCTCGAAAGGATTTGAGGATTAATCTGTCGCTTCAAGTGTAGCATTGAATTGCAAGTTCTTGGCAACTGATTGGATTGATGTATCTTGATTTGTCTTCTTTTTCTTTTGTCGTCGAGGCTGTTCAGCAACTGGTTGGTTATCTTGTTGTGAGACGTCTTCACAGTTGATATCTGTTTGTTTCCTTTTTCTTCTGTTTCACCTTTGTTCAGGCTTTTGAGCGGAGGTGCCTGTCTTCTTTGGTTTCTTGGGCTCTTCAACAGTTCGAACTATCGGAATGGTATTGAGATCCTCAGATGTCTCAGCATCTATTTCCATGTCGTCCAAATTGTCATCTGCTTCATCCTTTTGAATTAAGCGATAGACTGGGGCCTTTGGCGGAATAAAATTGGATGGTATGAGATCCTCTCCTTCATCTTGTATTCCTAGAATCTGCTCAAGAAGATAGCTAACCTTCAAACCTAAACCAACGCTCGAATAGAACTTTCCTTTGGTTGGGATACTATTGTTCTTCTTCGCGTTCTCCAGTAATCGACCAAAGATGTATGTAGCCCAATTTCCTCCAGGGCAGACATGAAGAGCCATCATCAGAGAGTATTTGGACTACTTAGCTCAGATAGGGATCCAATCCCACATTAAATCATCCTCAACGCGATCTCACTGAGTATCTTATAGGATGGGTTCAGTTCGGATACCTTTGTGGCAGTTTTAAACTTTTCGGCTACTTCGGGCTTTTTCCATTTTAGCCAGTGAGCCTTCAATTCATCCTTATTGTTCAGAAGATAACTGGTGATGTTGACTCCGGTCTTCGGTAGATGTAGATGTTGAGCAATGAGAGCTAGATCAACCTTTATCTTCTTCATGGCAACCGTAGTTAGGAAGAATTGATCTTTGTAGTTGAATGTGGAATTTTCTTAGAACTCAACGACACGATTTGGGTTGAATCTCTGAGGACATGCAGTTAAGAATTTTGTTAAATTCTCACTTAAAATCTTTCTAGCAATCTCTTGGGCGATTGTCTCGTCGGTGGTGATTGAGAGAAAGTTCTTCCAGTTTAGAATTTTCTCCTTCACGACCTGTGATATTAGAAGCTATCGATCGATGGTACTGGAGTCTTCAACTATCTGAAATAGTTCGTCCTGTTAAGTTTCCTCAGTGACGATGAGTGGTCCGGGATTATTAGAAGCGCTAGCATTCATTGATTTGATTTTTCCCTTTTGGCATAATTTAGAGATTAAGTATGGCTGATCTAAAAATACTTGGAGTGGAGGTCTTTGAATATCTTTGACTGATGGACTAGCAGTGGGGGAGTGTTCAAGACAACAGCAATAGGGATTTACGAAATCATGATGATCGATTTTCTATCCAGATCATTGGTTGAGAGTAAAACCCCATTTTTGTCTTGAACGACTATGATTGATGCTTACGTTGGCATTTATTCAGGTCATTTGGCACGCCGTGTAGCAGCATATGGAAAGATTGATGTGGCTCTGGGTAATACGCCGTCGTGCTGTTCCATATTTAATGCGATGTGCAGCCGAAATCTTTGTCGTAATTGAAAATGCGCTCCTTTATGCTCAACAATTTTCTCTCTCCTCACTCTTCGCCAAGATTTGCATAAGATAGTTTGAAATGCTATCTTTAACAAGAGAGCTGAGTTGCTACATCCTTGGCTACGTAGAAACTGTTTCTCCCTTCGACATTGAGTGATCACCTTGATAGTTTCCTCGCGTAGTGGCCAATCAATTCTTGATATTTGGTTGAAGATAAAATTTCGTATCTTCAAGCTCTGACACTTGATGACATAAGCATGGTAATATCGATCTTGTCCACCAACGTCAAGTTTGTATATGTACTCGACAGTTGTCAGATATTCAAATCACGACTCTTCAGATTCTGAATATCAATACGAAGCATTGTAACTTCTTAGTAAGTTGTTCCCTTTATTTAAATGGAAGGGTTTCGTCTCGAACATCGTACAATCGCTTCCATAAATATCTCTTCACGAAGATATCATCAGCGTCACTTCTTATATCCTTCTGAGATATCCCTACTGTATCCATTCACAACCATGTTTTCTGCAAAGAGTATCTCCATTGATCGGAACAAAATCTTCCATAGGGTTGGACTGCAGGTCGAGTATGTGACAAAACCTCAAGTGTATGAAGATGTAATGAGTGGTTTACGAGCCAATGGTATGGAGAAGTTCGTTAGCCTAAGGCCACATAAATTTCAAAAAGATGTCTTGAGGTCGTTTGCCTACTCCAGCCTCATCTCAGGAGAGGGTGAAATTATTGACATCGTCAACGGCCAATTGGTTCGCTGGACTCCTGATTCCTTTTCTAAGGACTTTGGGCTCCCCCGAGGTTGCACTCCAATTGAGAACTGTTTCGAAGGTGTGACATCGCCTGAATGATCTGCTTGGAACAGATGGAAGGAGGTTGATGCTAATTTCCACCCAAGGGCATCGGCATATTGGTTGATGCCTAGATATAGAGTGGTTTTCGACATCATCAACCACATGATCATCGGCAACCCTCTGCTGGATTTGGACTTTTCTCTGACTGTCAGGAAGGGAATGATGGCCTTCGAAGGTGAAGACGAAGTTGACTGGGCTGCATTCATCTTCACACAGGTGCGGGAGTCTTTGAAGCTTCTGCCTGACGTCCCAGTTCCTTATGGGATGCAGCTGAGCTGGCTCTTGGAGCAAAAATTCCCGTCCCTTCTCACTGGCTGGCCTGGGTTGAAGGATTCTGCCTATTATCCTCCACAGCGTCGTCTTCATCCTTACAAGAGTTGTTGAGTTATTAAAGTCATGTGTTGTATTTGTTATTCTGCTTTCTTTCTGATGTAATGCACTTCGTCTTCTTTTGAATGAAATCTAAATCGCAATTTCAGTCTCAATCTTAACAAGTGTACAACTGAACTGAGCTGATCTTTAATAACTTTGTCATGACTTTATGTTCCGCTCAGTAGTCGACTAAATGTATGGATGACTTGACTCCTTGTATCCATCTTTAATGAATGAGCTTTTATTTCCTCTGTATCTTCAATAAACTACAAACAATGACAAACTGTAACTGACTTAATCACTATCTCTTAATATGTACAGTTTGATTGTGTGTAATAATCAATTATCATCTCCTTCTCTTGAGATTCCATCAAACTCTAGAAGACTTAGTTTGATGCATAGCTCTTTGAAACGAGCCTCATGTAGTGGTTTGGTAAAGATGTCTGCTAGCTGATCTTCAGTTCTAATATATTCCATCGAGACATCCTCCTTTTCAACATGATCTCGGATGAAATGATGACGAATATCAATGTGCTTCGTCCTAGAATGTAGAACTAGATTCTTCGAGATTGAAACTGCATTGTTGCTATCATAGTAAATCGGAACACATCCTGTATTTATTCCATAATCCCTAAGTTGCTGATTTATCCAAAGCACTTGAGCACAATAGTTGGCTGCTGCTACATACTCTGCCTCTGTGGTTGATGTAGCCACGGAATGTTGTTTCTTGTTGAACCAGCTGATTAGTTTATGTCCTAAAAACTGACATGATCCACTTGTGCTCTTTCTATCAATTCTGCAGCCTCCAAAATCTGAATCAGAGAATCCATTTAACATGATTCCATCAGTTTTGGGATATCAGATACCTAGAGACTCTGCACTCTTGAGATATCTTACAACTCTGTTTGCCGCATCCATATGGGACTTCTTAGGATTCGCCTGGAATCTTGCACATACTCCCACGGCATAAGATATATCAGGTTGGCTAGCAGTTAGATACAGTAGAGACCCAATTATTCCTCTATAAGCTGTCGGGTTGATAGGTTCTCCTTCTTCATCGAGAGTGATCTGAGAACTGGTGCTCATAGGAATCCTTATTGATTTTGTCTTCTCAGGACAAAATTTGTTAATCAGGTCATGAGTATACTTCTTCTGACTTATGAAAATCCCTTCATCAGACTGATCAACTTGCAAACCAAGAAAGTATGTCATCTTGCCAATCATACTCATCTGAAATTTGTTCTGCATCAGCTGGGCAAACTTCTCACATAGCTTGGTATTTTTGCTTCCGAAGATAATGTCATCTACATAGATCTGAATAAGTTGGATGTCCTCTCCATCCTTTATCTTGAATAGTGTTCGATCTATAGCACCCTTTTGAAATTCACTTTTGAGCAGAAACTGCGAGAGAGTTTCATATCATGCTCTAGGTGCTTGCTTTAATCCATATAAAGCTTTCTTTAGCTTGTATACTTGATTTCCTTGCTCGAAACCTGGGTGTTGTTCACTAGACTTCTTCCTTTAATTCGTCGTTGACGAAGGCACTCTTCTCATCCATCTGAAGAACTGTGAAGTTGTGGTAGGCTGCATACGCCAGGAATAGCCGAATAGCTTCGAGTCTGCGACTGGCGCAAATATCTCAAAAAAGAAATCTATTCCTTCGCATTGTGCGTATCCTTTTGCAACCAATCTTGCTTTGTTTCGAACAATGGTATCGGTCTCATCTCTCGTATTCTTGAAGAACCACTTGGTACTAATCACAGACTGATGTGTAGGTCGATCCACCAAATACCACACATTGTTGCGAGTGAACTCATTTAGTTCTTCCTGCATCGCATTTATCCAGTCTGTTGATTGAAGAGCTTCTATAATCTTTACTGGTTCGATCTGGGATAAGAAGTAAGACACCAGTGTTGTCACTTGTCTGGTTCGAACAGGATTTCCAATATCATCAAGGATGGCTTCTTTGGGATGATCTCTTAGCCAACTTGGCTTCTTCACAGGTATGGCTTCAGCACGGGTAGTTGGATCTTCAGAAACCGTAGGATGTTCCCTTTGAGATGATTCTGTAACAGATTCTAGAACTGTTTCTTTTTTTTTCTTCAAAAATGTCTTCATCTCCTTGCTCAGGAACACCTTCATCTCCCTGACCTGGAACTGCATTCTGATCAGCATCTTGATTCTGAATAACAGTCGGCTCGCCAGCTAATTCAGCTTCCTTAGCATTTTCAAGGTCAACATCCTTAGTATCAGTTTGCTCTGCTTCTAAGACCGCTTTTTGTGGTTCAGGGGGCTTTATTTCACCTGAATCTTCTATGTTTATGGTCTTTAAGGCCTCAGCGATGGCATTTGCATCATCAGCCCTCTCGGCTACTTGGTGTCCAGCCGAGGCAACTGGAGTCTTAGGGATATCATTCATAGATCTAATCAAATGAACTATTTGATTATGATCAAGATCACTCTCAAATTCCTCATTGACATCCTTGATCTCGTGATTCCCTAGACTCAGTTCTTGAAGTGTTCTGCGCACTAAAGTAGTTTCATCAAAAACAACATGACATGTTATTTCCACAAGCTGGGTTGTCTTGTTGAATACCCTATATCCCTTATATAAAGGATGTCCATACCCAAGGAACACACCTTCATCAGCCTTTAGGCTAAAGGTATTCAACTTAAACTTCCCATTATTGTGAATATAACATGGAGAAACGAAAGCACGAAGATGAGCTATAGAAGGCTTACTACCATTGTAGATCTCGTAGGGAGTCTTGTGCAGCTGCGTGTTGAATGCACTTCTATTCTGTGTGTAGCAGGTTATCATCAAGGCTTCCCCCCAAAATCCTTTTCCAAGGTCGGTATCGGCCATCGTGGTTCTCACTGCTTCTTTGAGTGTTCTATTTCTTCGCTCAGCAAGACCATTTATTCAGGAGTTCTTAGCGCAGACTTCTCATGTCCAATCCCAATTTCAGCACAGAAGTCCATTAGAGGTCCATTGCAGAATAATGTCCCATTATCTTATCTTAACCTCTTTACTTTCACTCCTTTGTCATTCTGAAGGCGTGTGATCAGTTCCAGTAGCTGAACTTTTACTTCATCCTTAGATTTGAGCAGCACCACCCACGTGTATCTTGAATAATCATCAACAATCACCAATGTGTATCTTCGTTTTCCAATTGTGGGTGGGGTGACTGGACCAAACAAATACATGTGGAACAGTTCCAAGATCCTCTCAATGCTTGTTGTAACTGGTCTATTCTTGAAAGACGCTTTCGTCTGTTTTCCAAGCCGGCACGATTTACACACTCCTTCTTTCTCGAACATCTTCTGTGGCAGTCCTTCAACTAGATTATGCTTCGCTAAATGTTGCATCGAGTTGAAGTTCAGATGGCTAAGTCTCTTGTGCCACAGTCAATTTATGCCTTCGAAGGAACTGAGTGCTATGAGGCATGTCCCTCTTTCTCAATTGGGCCAATCTACATTGTATAGACCTCCTCTTCTGATTCCTCTGATTATGATCTTGTGTGTCACTTTATCTATTATTTGGCATTCTGAATTTTCAAATCTGACAATATAGCCACTTTCACTCTATTGACTTATACTAAGAAGATTGTGCTTCAGATTTGTGACCAAGGATACGTTCTGAATGATGATTCCGTTGTGCTCCATGTATCCTTTTCCAATCACTTGACTCGTGGCCTTGTTCCCGAAACTGACTGATGCTCATTCATACATTTTAAGGTTCTTGATTAGACCCATTTCTCCTGTCATGTGAGCTGAGCATCCGCTGTCTAATATTCATATTTTGTCTTCTTTTGAGAACTCGGTCTCTGCAACATAGAAAATTTATTTAGGTTCCCGTATCCTTTCGGGTCTTGCAAGGTCAGTTCTATGGACCCAACCTTTTGGTATCCACACTTGTTTCACTCTTACAGTTCATGAAACTAAATCACTTTTTTGTGATTTATCTACCTTTCTTCTAGGAAAGTGTGTGTTGTTTGAATGCATGTTACGCAATATTGTGGTGTGTGAACTCTTCCTGAAGCGACTGTTCTGGAAAGAGTCTCGAGAAACTGTTCTCGGGTGTGTAGCCATCACAGTCTTTTGAGAGTAGAATTGTCTCGACTCAGGCCTCGAATAGGTGTTCCCCCTATTCGGTTGAATGTTATGATAGAATTGTGATCTATCATGACTCCTCGGATTTCTATCCGGTCGTCGAATAAACTTCCTAGCAATATTTACGTGTTGCTTAGTTGTTCTTGTACGTAAAACTGGATTCTTCGCATATGAAACACTATGCTTGTCCAGTTTTAAGGAAGAATCATTTCTCCTCTCGACAGTTGGTTTCGATAGTTTTAAAACTGTGTCATCATATTGTCGAGGTGCCAGTTTAGGGTCAGTTTTTTACCAGCATTTGGTCTTGACACCTTGTTTTACTGGTTCTTTGAGAATGTCATTTCCTTTTCCAACCATGTGACCTGGACTAAGATTGGCTTTGACAGAGCGCAAGGGTGTTTTCTTAGTCCTAGATGTGGATGCATGCTTGCTCATAGATGTTTCATATTGAGGTTCTGAAAAACCAATTCCTCGTTTATCAAAGTATTGTTTTTTAACATTCAAAATTTCATCTAATTTCTTAGAACTCCTTTTGAAAGAACATTCGCATTTGACAGGTTCGGTTTTCATCAAGGAATCACATTCTTTTGAAATATTTTCAAAAATTTTAAGAAGCTTTGAATGTTCCTCCTTGAGTTTTTCTAGTTCCTCACTGATTGAACCTCGTTCTTTCGATTTCATTGGTCAAAATTGAAATTTCTGATTTCAGTGAGGCATTTTCACTAATCACTTTATCTTTAATTTCGTGAAATTTTTCAAATTCTTTGATAATATTTTTAAAAGTGATGTCATCTGAGCTTGATTGACATGGTTCATAATTATCATCAAAGCATATATATGTACTAGATGAGGGCAGATTTGTTGTTACCAGAATTTTGCCGTTTAAAGCGCTTTTTTCATCATCATCGGTAGCGTCTCCATCAATCGCTGCCATGAAGGGAAGGAGTGTTTCCTCATCTCTTTCATCTTCAGACATGTAGTATCCATCATCATGGTCCGGTACGTCTGGCACTTCGGTTCTTGTGAGCATTGCTTGGGCAACAGCTCTGGATGCTCTCTTCTTAAACACCTTCTTCAATCTGTCTCTCTCCTCCTGAGAGACTAGGGGGCATTCATATTTCATATGATCTAGAGAGTTGCACTCTTAACATGTGTGTGGCTCTCTCTTCGTGAACCTTTCCTCACTGGATGTGCTTCCTTTTCCTTTCCTTTTGCCTTCTCGAGAAGCATGGTCAGGTTCCTCAGTTGTTCCTCCAGTTTGACCACTGACAGTTCAGTTTCCTTCTTCTGAACTACGTTGGAGGTATCCTTCGCTGGTGACGATTGATAGGCAGTTTTTTCGAAGTAAACTGGCCTTTTTGAACGCCTTTGGAAGTCTCTCTTCACGAAGAAAGTTGCATCACCATCAGCTGTTGAATTTGGAGTTCGAACAGCTTCATTTCTGTTCACTATCTGGATGTCCCATTCATGGGCTTGAAGTTCAGCGAACCGTTCTTTGGTGGTCATTTTAAAGAGATCCATGGTCTTCAAACTGGTGGTTTTAACAAACCAGTCTTCCTTTGGCAGTCTTGAAAGAATTTTAGCATTCATAACTGCCACTTTTTCTTCTCTTCCAAGGTTCTTCATCTCACTGACGAGGGCATTAAACCTTGCTTCCATCTATTTGATTGTCTCGCCAGGTAGCATCTGGAAGGATTCATACTTCTCCATGACGACCTGCTTCTTGTTGCGCTTCATCGCTTCTGTTTTCTTAGTAAGATCGTTGATCCAATCCCAAAGTTCCCTTGACGAGTTGTTCTCAACGGCTGCGTCCTGGAGGGAATCTGGGAGGGATTGTATGATCATCTCTTGTGCGATAAATCGACCTGATGACGTTTCTTATCCTCAAATATCCAGTCCTCCATTGGTGTGTCTATGTACTCGTTACCGCCTGGATTTTCTCCTGCCGCAAGGATGACTTTAGGCATCTGAATCTTCAGAAGTCCATTCGTCAGGACTTCATCCATCTCTGGATGTTGAGCTCTTAGTTGAATGAGACACTTCTTCTTCCATACTTCAATTTTCTCTGGTTGAACTTGGGAAGGCTAGGATAAGTCATCATTTTCTCAAAATAACCTGCTCGCTAAATACACTAGACAAACAATTAGAGTGTAAGGAAGTACAGATCTGGTCTTAAGCGACTCAAAATAGGACAATCTAGAAAGACCAATTTGTGTTGATACCACTTGTTGGTCCCAGATCAGAGTACGTGTAATGTGCAGCGAAAGTATTAAAATAGTCAAATACACTCTAATTATAAGCAGTTCAGTTTCTAAATAAAACAGTTTTTGCTTTGCAATTTAAGAAGCACAGTTTATGTTAGCCAGTAGATTAGGTTAACAGTTTACAGGTACGAGCAGTTGATAGTTTATACACTTCAACACTTACAGGATAAGTGTTGAAGGTTTCAAGATATAATTGAAAATTGTAAAGAGCGTAAGGTAAGTAAAGCTGTAAACGACACAAGATATTTATAGTGGTTCGGAGCCTTAAATCCTACGTCCACTCTTCGGATATCAGATCTGGTAATTCACTAAGTTATGAAGATACCTCACTATCTATAGCCAGTTGCTGTAGAAACCTCTGTCCACAGCACAATGGATCACTCGCCCAGGCAGTTATACTTCAATCCTTCTTCAGTCTGTCGAAGGCTCTGCATCTTCTCTGTGGACCGGCTCAAAGTTTGATTGAGGGCAAACCTCCATTTTTCTTCTCCAATAGGTTGGATGGTTGAGTTCTTCCCAGAACGTACACAGTTCGGCAGTTGCCCGTAATAACCTTATCTTCCGTTGCAAGAACAGGCTGCTGTGTTCTTACTCAAAAAGTAAGAGCATCAAGAAAGTAGATTAAGTATGCTGACTTAATCCTCGTGTACCAGAGGTCACACGGTAAATCTCGAATGGCTCCTTGAGCAGTAAATGCCTCGTGTTAAATAAATGAACCACGGAGTTAATGCCTTCTTGCTTGAGAGAGTTAAATGCTTTGAGCGCTAATTTCTACAGATAGGCAAGAATGTGTCGAGATTCAAAGATGCAGAGGTTTTCAGATGAGCAAAGGTTGATCTGTCTCTGTTGTTCCTGCTATTTATAGGTAAGAAACCAGAAAATAGTTGGTAGAGACATTGAGAAGGATGTCCAATCATAATCCATCCTTCTCTGCAAAAGTCCCTTGCCTTTCTGCTTTTTCTGCTACAACGTCCTTCTTTTCTGAGCAGTTTGTACTTGTTGTGTCAGACGCCGAACAATGTTGTACGCCAGTCGCAGCTGAGTATTTGTCTGTCTTTTATCATTGACTTCCTTGGAGATCTCCAGCAACTTGTTCGATATCTTGCTATATACGCATTCCTTGACGCGAAACTATCTTCGTCTGAAACTATGAGCGCCTCACAACAGTTTATATTTGAAGACTATGTCCACAGTTTTCTTGAGTATCCAAGCCTTGATAGGACAACCTGTCTGCGCAGTTTTTGTGAGACCTTTGTTCTACTCTGCTTGTCTTCGTCTTGTATGTTCGACAGTTATCTCGTCTGAATGGCGTCTTCTTCAAAACTATTCCACAGTTTTGATGGTTTCCGTCTTCCTAGACTATTACAGCTCGATCATCCTATACAAGGATTACATGAGGTAATAACTCTAAGGCCTAGACTTTGGTATATAGTTTTGGCACATCAAAACATCAATTTAAGGTGAGATTTCTACATCAACACCTAACAAGACCAAATATTAATTTTTCAATTTATTATTTTCTTTTTCCAGGTATATCATTTTAAAATCTCCCAATTTCATTTCCTAAAATCACCACACAAAAACATAAAACCCTAACTTATTGAACTTGTTTCAACGGTGACACAAAAAACCTAAACTTAAGGAAAAATAAGAGCATGGTTACAAGAATCACTAGAATAAGTAAACTAAAAAGAAAAATAGAGCATGACAAGTAACCAAATCTAACTTCATACAAATACAAAAAATTGAAAAAAAAAATTGCGATTTGGAGTATAGTTGTCAACTGGGCCGGCCCGGACCGGCCCGGCCCGGGCCCGGGTAAGCCCACCAATTAAGTGGCCCGGCACGGCCCGGGACCACTGTTGAGATGGGCCGTGCCGGGCCGGGCCATTTTGTATTTCTCTTGGCCCAGCACAAACCAGGACCACAATGAAGTGGGCCTGAACCGGGCCTGGGCTGGGCCTGAACCGGGCCTGGGCTGGGCCTGAACCGGGCCTGGGCTGGGTCTTTGGTGGGTTTGAAGTGGACCTCAGGTGGGCCAAAAATGGATTTAAGATGAATTATAATTTTTATTTTTTTACTCTTTTTCTTAATTACTTTTAAGAAATATTTCTAATTTTTATTTAAAAAAACTTAATTTATTTAGGTTAGATTTAATTATGAACACTTAAAATTATTTATTTTGTAGCTAAATTAATAAAAAGAATCAAAATAACTAGTTTAGAATAATAAAAACTTAAGAAATATTTGAGATGGGTCTGAGATGGGCCACAACCGGGCCTGAGATGGGCCTGGGCCTGGGCTGGGCTGGTCCCGTGCTCAGATGGGCCTGGGCCTGGGCCGGGCCTGGACTTCAAAAAAAGACCAATATGAGCCCATCGAATCACTTAAGCCCGGCCCGCCAAACCCATTTGAATCGTGGGCCGTTCCTGGGCCGGGCCTCAGCCGTGCTGGGCCGTGCTGGGCTGGGTCGGCCCGGCCCACTTGACAACTCTAATTTGGAGTCACCTGAAATAGTTTGTCGCCATAAACTGCCATGCCCTGTTCAAAATAAAGCAGATTGGTAGAGTAGCGATGGTGTTTGCGGGCTGTGTTGGAGGAGCGACGATAGTCATATATCTGTCGACCTCCATTTTTAGGGTTGCACTGGAGCTGCTCAAGTTGGGAATTTTTTTTTTTTTGAATATATATTTGTTATTATTTATATATATTTTTATATAATATTTCCTCAATTTAGTTTTTTCATATATTGCGCCCTAATTTAAATTTCTTGATACGTTACTGATATGATGCAACGTGAAAATATGAAAATGACTAATTATTACTTAGGAATTAAACAATACTGACAATGATAGTAATTTAGATTTATTTTTCCTTATAGGTTGGGTAATCTTATGGTTGAGTAAATCAATCTTTTGGCAATGTTTAATATATGATAATTACTAAATATATTATAGACAACAGTGATTTTCTAAAATATATTATAAATTATGCATACTATTAAAATTTATGTCAAACTATCAATTTTGTTTTAAATGAATGATAAAGCAAAATCCGACGGCTAAAAATTGATGTGACTCACTAGATGACACTTAAATATTAGACCATTCCCACTAGTGGCCTTTTACAAAAGGTCACCATATAAGACAAAAAACTTAAAATTAAAAAAAAAATCTTTCAAATGCATGTCCATAAACTGTCAGCCTCCCAAGTCAAAGTCCAGTCATTCCATGCCCTCCACCTTAATTATTATAAATACACGTCGCATCCTTCCATTTGATGCCGTTTTAATATTTATATTGTTTTTATTATATATAATGTATTTAATTATCAAAAAAATATTTAAATTCATTTAAAAATTATAAATAGTCTTAATTATTTAAAATGATCAATTATAAAACACATCATGATTTTGGCCACAACTATAAATACATCTCAAATATAGCCAAAAGTACAATTTTATGCATTAGAATCAGTTTAAATTTGATTTGAAAGCAAGATTTTTGACATTTATGTCAAATCTGTTAGCTAAAATTCAGTTTTTAACGAATTTAATAGAGAAAAGTTAAATAAATGGAGATAAAAAAATTAAAATTTGAGCAAACAAATTATTTGTTTTATATGTTTTTTTTAAAAAAAAAATTAGACTTTGATCGCTTCCGGATTACACTCAATCACTCCCTGGTCGCTCCCAAGTTGATTTTTATTTTTATATATTCTTTTGAAAAAAATTTAGACCCAGATCGCACCCGGGTTGCACCCAATCTCTCCCAAGTTTACCATTGTTTTTATAATTTTTTAAAAACTTTTTTAGACCCGGGCCACACCCGACTCGCACACGGGTCGCACTCGCACTCACACTCTCTCTCACGCACACTGACACACATTCTCTCTCACACACTCACATTATCTCATTCACACTTGACACTCTCATTCTCTCTCATATTCAATACTTTTTTCTATTAATTATATTTTTTAATAAATAAAATAATATTAAATATAAAAAGTACTAACACGTGTACTTTTTGACTATTTTTTAGATGAATTGGTAAAAGTGACTAAAATTAATATATGTATAAGCTAAAATGGTTATTTCAAAAAATTTCTCTCATAAATAGAGGTAGATGAATTGTATTTACACAATAAGATAAAAAAAAAATTATATTGTTCTCCATTCCAAAAAAAATTAAGTCATTTTTATCATAGATCTAAATCAACCAAATTATCTAAATATGTAATATATAATTCATGTACTTGCAATTTAGATTTTATTGAGTTATAATATTTGTATTTTTTTAATTATTTATCGTAATTTTTGTTTGTCAAATTAATTATGAATCCTAGTTTATAATAATTTATTTATTTATTATAAATTTAAAACACTTTTTAATTTTTATATTATATTGGACTAGAGAGAAATTAATATTTTAATTAGAAAGTTAGGTTGAGTTGTGGTCAGTAATGGGATGTAAATTATATTAAGTTATAAGTTGTGTAGTGGATGAAAAATAAATTAACATTTTATTAAAATGTTGGATCATAGTCGGTCACTTGTGAGGAAAGTCTTAGCATAAATACATGTTAACATGCAAATATAGTACAAAACTATTGTAGTTTTATCACATTTTCATTGCCAAATTTTTGCTCACGACATAAATTTGAAATAAAATTTATTTTTTTGACATGTATTGTTAGGAATTTATGTTAGAATTTTCTTTCTTAAATGATATTTTGATGAGTCAAACATAACACTAGATAGAGTGTCTCTGGCTAGATTAGCCCGCACTTGTAATGTATATAGGAATTATTGAGTCGTAAGTCGAAACTGATCAATAGCTTTTTGAGAGTTGCTCGTGGAATTCCGTTCACCAGCAAAGAAGCTTGTTCGGAGGTTGTTGGTAAAATATCTTTACCAGCAAATGTCTTTCCTTTAGAGGAAGATGGTTGACACGTCATCATTGGTGGTCCACCAGCAAGGGCTTACCCACAAATGTCACCAGTAAGATGATACCCAACTAGCTAGAAGAGACACGATCAAGTCAAGACACGTGTAGACTTCACAAGACCAGACTTTAAGAAATGAGATTTTAAAGTCTGAGACACTTAAAAGCTTGTTCGTCCAAGGAATCCACCAACAAACATTCCTCGGATTCGCTAAGAGTCGTTCTGATCGAAGTAGCAAAAGTCCACCTGCTCTGATAGAAAAGACACTGCAAGTCGGGAAAAATGAGACTTTGATTGGACGTCTTCCTTCTGTCTCACAATGGCTCCAAACAGCTTCAAATTCAAAACTTCCAAGGAGCGCCTATAAGACAGAGGTTGCAAATTACCTTGAGAAGGTTACACAAAAATCTGACCAATCCAATCTTCTATGAATATGACTGATCTCTCTCGAAAGCTACCAACACTCGGACTACAAAAAGCTTTTAGGCTGTTTTATCAGCTTTCTGTGTTCCTTCTTTAATACGAGGTACTGTACGTCTAGTAAGAGCTATTACTTCAGTTTTCTTACTTTTTGAGAAAGAAAACATCTTGGAGTTACCACTACTCTAGTGATAACTATTACGGGTGTATACCGCAACCTGACGTTCCAGGGAAGAACTCAAATTCCCACGACTAGCTGGAGGTTAAGTGGTGCGTCCAGACTTCAGATCTGAAGAAGTGACAAAGTATGAAGGACTCAGCTGGTGCTAGTGAGTCGGTGGACATAGGCATTCATCAGCTAGCAAAAGATCATGCGACATTTTAAACTTAGTGATTTTTAGAAGCGCATCTGAAGAGAGGACGTATAACGGTTTGGTCCGAATATATATAAATTATTTGTGTTATTTACTGTTTTGTTTAAATTTATGCATTGAATTTAAAACCCAACACATCAAGTGTTGGAGAATATTATTGAATTTTGACTAAGTAATATATCGATCGCTAAACAACTAATTTTCCATACCCGAGCTGGTGCTAAGATCACCAGCTTGGAGATTATTAACCTGCAAAATCTTCCACTGTGCACATTGACTTTCTCTTATATGTGACCAACATATATTTGGAACTAAACATGACATATTTTAGTAACATCTATAGTTTATAATATATTGGAGAAAAATATAAATTTATAATATATTTTGTTAAGGTTCGATTCCGTATTGATACGGGGCCCAAGGAACCGATAAGAAAATAACCAGAAATGACAAGAAATAATAGATAAAATTATTGAAAATGAACAAATAATGGAAAGGAAAAAAAGGATATTAATCATTATTAATCGAAAAAATAGTTGTGGGTACAAGAGTAAGCAGATCGAGCAGTTGTGGAAGTTGTGTTTCCGCTTAACAAAATGAGCGTTTTAGAGTACATAATCAATGGGGAGTAAAAAGGATGATGGTCTCCCTATTTATAAACCAAAAGGGGCCTATATACAAGTTCAAATTGTTCTAGAACCCTAGTAGTAGTCGTCCCCATGTTTTTTAGGGGTGGTTGCAGCTGCTTTTGCGAATATAGGAGCTGTTGCAATTATTGGCGCTTTTTTCCGCAAATGTCTGGCCTTATCTGCTGGTCATGACCTCCTCCCGACGATCCCTCTTAGATGAGATCACCTTAAGGAGATTTAGCTGGGATGACCTCCTTGCAGAGGATTAACATAGATAACCTCATTCGGAGACCTGCTCTCCGCTATCTGTCCTTGTGGAATGTTAGGTTCTGCCATTGCCAACTAGTGGTGAACTCCTTGTTAGGACTAGCTGGAGGTGCTCCTCCGGCTTGACTAGTTGAAGCCAGTCTTCGCAGTTTGCCGTCCAGCTCCTTTGAATTGCACATTTAAGTTAACCCTAATTTGTATATTAGTACTACCTCCGTCCCGGATCATTAGTCTTGTTTCATTCCGGCACAGATACCAATGCGAGTGAGATAGAGGAAATTAGTATTTTATTAATGAGTGTGTATTAATTTTCCATTTTAGGAAAGCAAGACTAATGTTTGGGACAGACGAAAAAGGATAACAGGATTAATGTTATGGGACGGAGGGAGTATTATATTTGTGTTTGAAATTAATAAATTGAATTTGAACTCGTGTTGATTCTTTATATATACATGAATATTTGGTTTATCGTTTAATCATATTCTGATTTTGATTGAGCTCATTTTTCAGGTAGAAAATATAAATCATGATTATGCTCTTTTCATAAAATAAGTTTCGTCATTTTATATTTCAATTATGTAATTTACTAAAATAAAAGACTTAAATTTAAACGATGGGCCATTCCGTAGCAGCCCATTAATAAAGGGAAATATAAGTTGGGTTCACAAAAAAGCTAGTGTGAATGTAAGAAACTCATGAATGTGGCTTGGCCTTTTAAGTAAAATTTCGTGTTATTTTTCATATTATTATATAGCATTTTCTTGATGATTAGGCTTTAACAATATCTTTCGTCCAATGCTTTTTATTCAATCGTATATATATTTTTATGGAATAATAAAAAAAAAATTGACGAACTTTGAAATATGTTTCAACTTTGTTCTGTTATAAAACCTTACTTTAATAATTAGTTTTATTAGTTAAAAGTAACTTTGATGAATATGACTTTTACTCAATTCTTTTCTTAGAATCTTATTAAATTATATTACTGGTATTAAATTCGTTACTTAACTTTAATTTGTTTCAATCAATGCTAAACTTATATTTTGTATCATGAAATTTTAAATTCAAATGTTTCTATTAATTATATCATACATAACAATTAAAATATTTACCAACAGCCATACACATTATCATTACTAATTAAAATAGTATAATTTAAATAATAAAAAATAAGGTTTATTTTAAACAACATAAAATGAAAAATACATAAACCCTAAAATTACATATACATTCGTTCCCTTTTACCCTACACTACTCACCCACCCAGCTCCATCGCCGCCGTCGCCCACTCAGCCCCTCCGAGGCTCCGACCGGCGCCTCATCTCCTATCTCACTGCGCCGCCCCCTCAGCCCTCTGACCGGCGTCCCGCCCCCCGGGTCGGTATTTTACCTGATTTTTATTCTTTTATTTTACCCACACAAAAAGCTAAAAGATATCAATTTTACGAACTTAGTTGCTTTCGTCCATTTAGATCTCTATTTATTTCTCTCTTCTTGCAGCTCATGAATTAGGGTTCAGGTGACGCACTGTTCCGATTCCACGTATTCGTACGTTATGAGATTGATTTTTTTTTATTTGGCCTGATTCAAATCTCACAATATGAACTTCTAAAGTGCAGTTTTCGGGTTTTTAGCATATTGTTTAGCTGTCGCATTCGGGTGAAAAGTACCCAGTGAGTGATCGAGGAATTTGGTCGTTTGGGTTTAATTGTGAACTGGGTTTGTTCGAAAACTGTGAAATTTAGTAGTAAAAGATAGTTTTTGGCGAGAGTAATTGCATTGGGATTCTATGATTTTAAGTTAATTGAATGTAATGTATGTATCCACTATTTAGCAGTTTAACACCCCATTCATTGTCCAGCTGGTGATAAGATTTTGGAATTGGTAGATTAAGATTTAGTATTATATATAGATTGCAAATTACAATGGGGGCTAAAATTTTAAATTTACCGATATTCTACTGGACAGTAAATTGACTCCAACTAGTTTTTTTGATTATATATTTGATGAGCCAATTTTTTTTAGGGGTTGTACCCATCCTAGCCTGCTTTCAACTGCAACTGCAACTGCAAGTCTGAATTCATTTTTTCTTGGGCTCTAGGGAGAGAAAGAGATGTTGAAGAGGAATGTGAGGTTGAGGAGAGAGTATCTGTACCGGAAGAGTTTGGAGGGCAAAGAGCGTTTGCTCTATGAGAAGAAGCGCAAAATCCGCGAGGCTTTAGAAGGTTACTACCCACTGCCACCCTTTCTTTTCAACTCAATTCGAATAAATAATTTGGTATTTTTTTTTAAAATTTGTGGTCGTTTTGTTGTTGTTAGAGGGAAAACCTATTCCTACTGAGCTCAGGAATGAGGAGGCCGCCCTCCGCCAAGAAATTGACCTTGAAGATGAACACACCGCTGGTAACTTCTTTGGCCTTTCTGGGTTTTAAATTTTTTTTATGCTAATTCTTGAGAATATTGAGGATGAAAATAGCATCAAGTTTTTTATTCTGGCATTGCCTGTGAATGAAATAAACTTGCTAGTCTAGTGAGTAGTATCCAAAACTAAAGTTTAGTTTTTTTTCTTGGATACAGTTCCCCGATCTACCATTGACGACGAATATGCAAATGCAACTGACAGGGATCCTAAAATTCTGCTTACAACTTCACGCAATCCAAGTGCTCCCCTTACACAGTTTGTTAAGGTTGCCAAGTTTCCTTTGGACTTCTGTTTATAATGCGGATTGTACTTAACAATCTTATGCTGTTTCTGTAGGAATTGAAGTTCGTTTTTCCAAATGCACAAGGAATGAACCGTGGTGGACAGGTTGGTACATTTTTTTTTCTCATATGCAATTCTATTTCACCTCCTCTTTGTTTTGATTCCGGGTCTCTCACCCACTTAGGCTACAACAACTTTGCTATGGTTTTGAAGTTTAAATTGCAGTAATGTCATTATTGTTCAACTGGACTCCTGCCAGATGACAGAGATGTTTAATAAACTTAATTTAGTCGCTTCTTAGACATCGACTGTAGAACTGCTTGCAGTTTAGCCTTATGGTCCTGTTACGTACGAAAATCCGTTATGTACTTTACGTTGTTTGATGAAAAATAGAACCAGGTTATCAGTTTATGCATGTGCTAATGCCATGCACAAATCATATTTCAGGTGATCTCTGAAATTATTGAAACCTGCCGATCGCATGATTTCACTGATGTCATATTAGTACATGAAAATCGTGGTGTGCCAGACGGCATAGTCATAAGTCACCTACCTTTTGGTCCCACTGCATACTTTGGATTGCACAATGTGGTGAGTAAAAATCCTTTTCAAAATCTAGGCATTTATTATTATTATTTTTTTGTTTCAGTATAAATTCTGATGAGAGAATCTCATGTAGGTCACGCGACATGATATCAAGGACAAGAAAGCTATTGGAACAATGCCTGAGGCTTACCCACATTTGATTATTAACAACTTCTCCACTAAGGTTACAGTTTAAATTTGTGTCAAGAATCTTAATTTGAAAAACTTTTGATTTCCACGTTCTTCTAGCAGTTTACCATGAGAATTGAGAAGAGCCACGTGATTGGGCTTGGGTTTTTATTATTTTATAATCTTTAATAATGACATAGTCTTGGCTTAGTTGAAATCTTACAGCCAATTAAAAAAATAAATATTTGCTGTTAATTTCCTTCTCTAAGATTATTTAACAAACAATTAAAACAAAATTAGCTCTTCTGCCACATACCTTCAACTTCGCTGTGTATCTTCTTTCTGTGTAAGATTGAAGCTTGGATGTTGCTTTATTGTTCATTTGTCTTATGTACTCCATTGTACTTATAACTTTAGTGTGTGTGAGCACCAAGAAATTTTATGAACTAGATACCAAAATCATGTTGCTTGAATTAAAAAGTATTTCACTTGAACTGAGAAAGCATCATTTTTTAGCTCCAGCTAAATGCTTCTTTATTTCAATTTTCAACTGAAATGTTTTTAATGTTGGCAAAAATTGCAAAACTTGCCACTGTTTTTTTCATCAAAATCTCAGTCATCCAAATCTCCAAATCAATTGTTGGAACTGGTTTCTTAATCATTTCTTGGAAATACTTAATAATGGTGCAGTGAAGTTTTCTTTTGATAACCTGGAATCTATAATCAATACAAGCAACTCATTCCACCATCTTCTTGCTAAAAGTTTTGCTACTTCACTTTTTGACTAACACAATTAGGATTTATAATTTTTAGGTCACACCACACTTGTCTTTTTTTTTTCTTTTTCTTTTTTAAATTAAGGTAGTTGGTACTTTGTGATCTGATATACTGTTCCCGTTGGGGCTTCTGATGTATTATCAATACTTACTAAAAACCTTGTTGAATTTCTGCAGTTCACTTTGTTTGGATGATGCTAAACTTGTACTGGAAAACTTTCTTGAGTGGTTCTTGATTGTTTCACTATAATTTCTCTAGATAGATACTTAGATGGATGTTGAATGGTACTTCGATGGATGCTTATCTCTGATTTATTAATCTCTGGCAGCTTAGTCAAAGTAAAGCAGACATATAGGATTTTATTTTCCTTGTGATAATAGTTCTAATTATCATGGATTTGTTAATCACTTGCAGCTTGGTCAGAGGACTGCAAACATTTTAAAGCATCTTTTTCCAGTACCCAAACCAGATACAAAGCGAATCATCACTTTTGCTCATCAGTCAGATTATATTTCATTCAGGTTGGTATCTTTATTGTTTCTTTTCAACTTGTGACCTATATTTTTGTGGTGCTGGCTACATTTGAGCTCAATATCTTGTTCTTTATTCATTGGTTTGGTAGCAAACTAGCACGGTTCCATTTTCGACCAGGCTTGTTTACTAGAAACAAACGATTTTACTTTTAAGGAAAAACATAACAAAGGACAAGTTGTGCCAGACATATATTTTATTCCAGTCTTTAGTGCTGACATCCGTTATGAATTCTTAATGTGGTATGCTCAACTCTACTAAATATTAAATTAATTTTAAATAATATAGCTATATTTGACAACTACTAGATACTTTTGTATGACCCTGTGCTTATCTTGTAGTCTGCAAATATGCTGGCGAGCTTTCTATTAATATTCATGTCAGAAGCTTAGGTCAAATCTTCTGATCAATTGGTCATACTGAGAATGCCATATTCTTCCTCTGGAAAGTTTTTTTATAAAAAATATTAAGATATTTAGAATTCCCTTAGCATCTGAAAAAACGCCATACAATTTTGTCGAGATGTGCTTTTTCACCAGGTATCTGTTGTAAAACTTGGCTGCTTAGATGCTGGGCATTCCCTACCCGATCCAAAAAATGTAAAATCTCCCCCCTTCCGCGTTTTTAGGCTGTTTGGCACCTAGGTGGGCTAGGCTCCCATTTTTTTTAAATAATGAAAAAATATATAGTTTTTTATTTATTGATATTTATATATTTAGTGTGTTAAAAATAAAAAAATAACTTTACCCATTAATTACCTTCTAGAAACTTCCTAGGCGGCCGAATGCCCGACTAGCGCCTACCTAATGTCCAACTAGCGCATTGGGAGTTCTGTAACTGTACCCTTCAGATAATTGCATTTCTGTAATGTTCTTGTGGGCAATTCTTCAGAATGAGTGGGAAGGTTATAGTCTGCAAATTATGTGGGTGCTTGTGGATCTAACTTAGTGTTGAATGCAGGCATCATGTCTATGAGAAACGCGGAGGTCCCAAATCAATTGAGCTGAAAGAGATTGGTCCGCGCTTCGAACTACAACTTTACAAGGTATGTACTAGAATCCGTTGGCACCCACACTTGAAAAGTTGATTTCTTTTTCAAAGTAGCATTGTTTCACTATGAGTGTGAATGATTGATAGCAGTTCCTTGGCATATTCTTTAATATGTTTAAATGGCAAATGTGGTGTTTCAGATAAAACTGGGAACAATGGATCAAGATGAAGCTCAAACAGAATGGGTGTCGCGGCCTTACATGAACACTTCCAAAAAGCGCAAGTTCCTTGGCGAATGAAGGATCGGAGTTGCTGCCGGTAAACAAGATTTTGCTTTTGGCTAGTGAGCTTTTTCTTCATATCCATGAAGTTTATTCTAATGTATGTGGTCATTATTTTTGAGAAATGCTAATTATATTTTATAAGTATACAAAACAGCTATGATTTGCTCTGCTAAATTTAGTCTTAGCCAGTGAGGAAAATGCTTTCTTTTATCATTTCTGCACCTATCATATGATCAAATGAACATGTGGAATGAAAAGCCCGTAAATGTTTGAATTGTTCAGTCGCTTTTACACTGGAGAATTTCAACATCTTAGTCCATGATTAGCTTTTTAATGTTTAAAACTTTCCATAGCACTTCTACTGATCCACTCCATTTTTCATCAAAACACCAGTTTCTTTCTTGCCTTTTCTAATTATAAATAATTAAATAGTTCCCAATTAGATGGAAAACTTTATTAAATTTGGATCTATTTGGACTTATTTTCATATAATTTAATTTTATGAAATAACTACATCACATTGTTGAACTATATTTAATTATAATATATTGAATTAAGTACAGTAATTAGCCGTCTTTTACTGAGTTTTCAATTGCAATATAATTTTTTAATCTAAGCAACTTATAATATAAAGATAATCCAAGTTTCTAGAAGTAACGGTTTTAACTTGATTTCTAATTTTCATTGAACCAAATAAGAATGAAAATTATTAAAAAATAAAATAAAATGGGACTTGTGAATAAAATCATGATTATCTGTTTAACTAGTCTGTGGAGAAAATGTGGTGAATGGTGTCCATTGCTGTAGTTTGAGCCATTCACCACAAAAAATGAGTGGCAGCCGATTCCCTCAACTTATTTTCAAAAATAATGTAGTCAATGCCAAGGAAACTATGAAATTTGATATTTTTAAGATTCTTTGGATTAAATATTAGAGTGGCAAATGAATTATTATCATTATAATAATAATAATAATAATAATAATAATATTATTATTATTATTTGTGTTCTAGTTGTTGTTTGATTACTATGTTGCTTGATTGTATTTGACTTGTTGCTTGATTTTATATCAACCATTGATTTATTAAGATTTGATGGATATGACTCATTCTTTTTTCTTAAAGGGGATTTTTTCTTACCTGATCCGCTCCCTATATATATATATATATATATATATATATATTATTATTATTATTTGCGTCCATGAATGAACAGAGACCAAAATCCAACCCTTGATTTTGAAAATAGACGTCCCAGATTTTCTGTTGCCATTTATCATTGTTGCTAGCTTTTTCTATCATTGAAAGAGCAAATTAGTCCTAAACGGGAAAAATTGAAATGGACTTAAATCTTCATGCTGATTTTTCGGATTCAGTTACTAAATCAAATCCTCCACGATTTTTTCCATTATTATGGAAAGAGAAAATACACCACGATTTATTTCATAATATAGTTAATCGTTATCATTTTTTATGGCTTTGTGTATCATTGTAAGGTAATTCTGTCAACTTCCACTAATATATTATCGTTAAATGTATAAATAATTTTAATTATCGTACAATTATATTGAATAAAGATAACAGTGATCTTAAAGGTGTATTATAAAACAATTAAGATTAAAATGATTATTTTGATAAAATGATATTTAATACATGTAACAATAATAATATAAAACATCGTACAATGCTAATATTAACTGAGTTCACACCATGTAAAAAATAAATAAATAATTATCAATCCATTAAACAGGAATTCGAACAATGATACATTTATTCAAAAATAATGACAATCATTTAAAATAACAATGATAATCGAGCAGATGCGTGAAAAAAAGAAAACAGTTGATGCGCGTAGAGCCGATAACTCCTCATCGAGCAGACCCCCTTGCTTTTTGATCAAGTCGGAGAGCGCCCCGCCGGCGGAGTATTATCACTCCTCATTCTTCTTCAATTTTGAACTTTCTTATACTTAATCATACACTATGGTAATCAAACTTCAGATCACAAAACCTAATCAAATAAAAACCAAACAATACATGTCATCAACCGCCAAACAATTCAATACGCAGACAAATTAAACAACAAAATTGCGAGCAATTCAAGAGGAGGGGTCTGTCTGCGAGACCAAATACAAGACATATTAAATTGGATTTGTGAGCGTTCAATCTTGAATCTCTCACTTATATAGAATAAATAGATTTGAACACGTAACAGATCAGCCGCAAACAAAATGAAGAAATGTGGGGTGGGGTCAAACTAAAACCCTCTTACACACGTATGAGAGAAATCGGCGTAGTAGTTAAGGGACCCTTCCAAGAATATGTGGGCGATGTAGAGGAGAATGTAGATGTGCGGTTGGAACTCTTTCCTAGTCCATTTTCGTATAGCGATCCGCCATTAACGACTCATTTCCGTCAAACTCTTTCTTGAATCTTGGACCCACGACGACGTTAACTTGCGAGTGGGGATATGGCGGCGGCGAGGGGGGAGATGGCGGCGACGAGGGAGCATCGGAGTATGAGGAGGAGATTAGGTTTTCTGCAAAGTAAATATAACTGTAGGAGAATTATATAACATTGAATATTAGATTTTATATAATATTGAATAATAATTGTAGGAGAAAGATATTTAATTGAGAATGAAATGTACTCCCTCCGTCCCACCTCAATTGTCTCACTTTCCTTTTTCGTCCGTCCCACCTCAATTGTCTCATTACTTAAAAAGATAATTTTTTCACACTCAACAATAAAATATTAATTCCACTCAACTTACTTTACACTCACACTCCTTGGTTATTGTGCCCAGTCAACCCGGGACAATTCAGCCGGGACAGAGGGAGTAATAATTATGGGGAAAGATATTTAATTGACATGAAATTAGGGATTTCCATAACTAATAGTTTTATATAAATATTGATACCTATATTACCCTTTACTTAATATAAAATTAATTAAGAAATGACACGTGGCACAATATGGGACGTCCAAAATTTAAGATGAATGGTTGGATTTATGGTCATTGCTCATTCAAGACATATGGTTCGGATTTGAACGCAACTCTATATATATATATATATAAAATAGATTATCAGTTCTAAAATTAAATTACTTCTGAATATTATACATGAAAATAATTTTTTTAATAAATATAATATATCTAATCATTTTTCCATAAGAACCACAAAATACGATATGAAATTGTTAATATAACTCAAGAAAGTAGTTCGAGTGGGTTGAGGAGACTAGTTCGAGGAAGTGGATCGAGCCATGTAGGTCGAGAAACTCGAGGAGCTGATCGAGTTGGGTAGATATGGAAGAGATATGATTTCTATCTTGTTTCCTTGTTAGACAAGATTTATCCTTATTAACATTAGATTTGGATAAAATTAATCTATTTTGAGATAGATTATGATATAAATATATCTTACCATATCTATATTTATATTCCTAATGTATTTAGGAATCACTCCCTATAAATATCTCCGCTCCTCACCATTGTAATTGGTTCATTATTGTTACATAATTTATATTTTCACTACAAAAATATTGGTGATTCGCGACGGACAAGTTGGTTGCAAAACAATGAGGAATCCGTCGCAAGTAACGATTCACGACGGATTCGGCCCGTCGTGAATCGCCTAGTCCATAATCCTTTGGCGACCGAAAGTACTGGCCGTCGCAAACACTTTGCGATGGAATTGCGATCGCCGTGCGTCGCGAAATTAAAGACTATATTTTGTGACGGTTTCAGTCACAAAATTATTTGCAACGGGAAGCCCGTCGCAAGTCCTAGTTTGCCATTTGCGATGAGACTCTGATCGCAAATCTGTCGCAAGACGTAAGTTCGTTATTTGCAATGGAATTCGCGGCGGGTATCACGTCGCAACTCGAAGTTTGTTATTTGTGACGAACTCTAGTCGCGAATCCGTCTTGAGTTCTCTAATTTTTTAATTTTTTAATTTTATTTTTTCACCTGTTTTTTCACAAACCATATATATTAAATACATCCAAAATCCACAAATCCACAATCCATATAAAGCTTAACCAACAACATATGATACAAAAGCATATAAAAATCACTACTATTCAAAATGTATAATCATCCGAAATACATCAACACTACACAATCATAATAAACCAAGACAAAACTAATAATCCTCCAAAACAACCAGTAATTAGCAGTATTTGCGATCCTAGGCCACAAATCCGCACATTCCTTTCCAATTGGACCAGTAATTGTAGAACCTACATACGAGATAGATTAATAATACAACACTCATAGGATCTAAAAGCAATTTTGTATAAAGCTTCTACAAGGGAAGAGAATGAATGAAACAATAATATAAGCACCCGATGTCAGAAAAAACACCTAAAATATTATTCATGTGCTGAATATTACCTTTCATTTCTCCCTTGGTGTTTACAATAACACCAGCATTATCTGCAAGATGGAACAACATAAAGATGAGCATCACATTAGCATCCCAATTCCAAAACCAAGCCTTAAACATTATATTAGATCAAATATACCAAGTAAGAACATATAAGAAATAAATAATCTTCATTGCAATATGACATGGGGATGAACTATGCAAATTATTTTAAAGGTCATGATAAGATCAAAAAATCTAATCCTCAGAGCCGAAATCTACTGTTTTGTCCGGGAAGAGTAATGCAACAAAATCTAGATCAAAATGAGATGTGAAAGATGTAGATTCCAGATGGAGCAGGTGTAAGATGTAGATCAAAATAACATATACCAAATTCATGGTTGATGGCATTTGAATATATCACGAAACAAAAACATGAAAAAAGGCAGCATAACACATTTTCCTCTACATAACATCAAATTGAGAAAAGATATTACCAATTAAACTATACTAAATCAAATGAACTGAATTTCTAGTAAACATCCTAATGCCAGTTTCCATGAAGTATTCAACCAATGGCATATGTAATAAAGAAACAATTTTCATCAATAATTCAAAAGAATGGTGAATAAATCACCTACAAAGCATACAATGACATATATATTAAATTAAAAATTAAATAAACTAACCTTGACTGCTATTCTTCAGGTGAGTGTGGTGGCATATCATCTTGTCGATCCGACTATGATGGCAACGCGCGAGCAGCCTCTTCTCTAATCATAGCACGCAGACGTGCCTCCATCCGTGGGTTGATCTCCGAATCTGAATGAGGTGGATGCGATGGAGGTTGAGAAGTACTGGAGGTAGAAATAATGCTCTTTCCTATGCTCCCCCAGTCCAAATACTCATTGTGTCTTTGAAACTCCACCGGCAAGTGTTTGAAAGAGCTAATTTTGGTGTGAAACGAAGGCCAATGAAGAAGCACTATCTGCATGGGATGCCTCCAGTATCATCCTCTGATACTCCTACATTATTAAATATTAATATTTACTTAAATGATGAATTAATAAGAAAATTATTAAGTAGTGATTTATTTGCATACTTAAAGCTTCAAATTCAAAATCCCCCCAGGATGAAAACGCTTGTACATCCAATCGTGATTTATATTCATTGTATAATCGCCTATTTCAAATAAGAAGATATGAAAGTTAGATTTAGTAGATAAAGTGCGTTTGGTCATTGCAAGTTTGTTGATTCTTAGTTTATTGTCTTTAGTGCATGCTTTTTTTTTTATTTGTTTTGAGGTATTTGTGTTTGTGTATATTGATTAGGATTTTTGTTCGGGAAAGGGATGCTTATCTCGAAAACTTTATATAAAGTGTAGGTTAAAATATTAATTGTATGTAATTTAATAAAATTCACATATAAACACACATATATAACAACTTTATACACTTTAGTAATACTCTCATATAACACGCATCAGGTAAATTGGTGTTTCACATCACGGTGTAATGATTTCCGTTACCACTAGTTTACATATAACTATGGTTATCCATGGTAGTTCACAGAATTCTCTCGTGTTATAAGTACAATAATACATTCGTATCACACGCATTAAGTAAATTGGTGTTTCACACCACGGTGTAATGGTTTCCATTACCACTAATTTACATATAACTAATATTATTTGTGGAGATTTTACTTTGCAGATGGGATGGGATGAATTCTTATATTATTAGTATTTAATGTCATATTCTTAATTTTGTTCTGCACAAAGGGAAATGGAGGTTTGCATCAATCATTTTGCCACTTCATTTAAATTTTAATTCTTTGTGTTGTACATAAACTACTCATTCTCTGTCTCTCTATTTATCTTTGTATTCAAATTGTGTTGTGTATACATTCATTTGTGTATAATATATATAATGAGTTTATTTGAAACATGAAGGTTGATTTCTAGTATGCATATCTCAAATATCATCATATGGCTCCCAAAAGATTACGAGATCTCGAACATAAATGTTAATGCCATCAAGTTTCATGAGAAATATATCTATCGTGATAGAAAAACCATATATTTCAAGGGGAGAAACCAATCAAGAAACACAATCAAGTTTTCATAAACATCATTTGTGTATTGATATACTATGTGGAGGCTTGCATTAATATTATTTTGGTTTGTTTTTTGGGAATGAATGTCATGTATAAGATGATGGTTTCTGCACAGATCTGTTACGATGGTGTTGATATGTATGTACCATTCAATCTTGAGATCTTAAAGTGGGCTAATGAGACTCGCAAGTTGTTAAGCTCTGCTGAGGTCTCTGAACAAATTAAGTTTTACAATATTTATGGCACAAATAATGAGACCACACATTCGGTTTGGTAATTATAATCATGCTGATAATTTGTTTATGTCTCAAATATAGAAAATGTTAGATTTAAGCATATCCTCATAAGGCAACATTTTGCAGTTATGGAAGTAAGGATGCCCCAGTCATTGATTTGCGAGAATTGCATACTTTCCAAGTTAAAATCTTATGTGTTGGTCCCAGATCAGAGTACGTATAATGTGCAGTGGAAGTATTAAATCTGATAAATGCACTCTAACTTAGAAAGTTCAGCTAACTATCGACACATTTTTTACTTAGCAGTTTTAGAAATACAATTCAAGTTAGCCAGTAGATTATTTTAACAGTTTTGCAGTTATGAGCAGTTAACAGTTCATACACTTCAACATTTACGAGACAAGTGTTGAAGGTTTCAAGATATGCTAGAAAACTGTAAAGTGCGTAAGTAAATAAAGCTGTAAACGACACAAGATATTTATAATGGTTCGGAGCCTTAAGTCCTACGTCCACTCTTCGGATATCTGATCCGGTAATTTACTAAGAAATGAAAATACACTCCTCACGATCTATAG
The DNA here is from genome assembly GCA_026898455.1 of Plectranthus barbatus. Classification (NCBI taxonomy): domain Eukaryota; kingdom Viridiplantae; phylum Streptophyta; class Magnoliopsida; order Lamiales; family Lamiaceae; genus Plectranthus; species Plectranthus barbatus. The sequence continues at coordinate 47,529 of JAPKLW010001102.1, forward strand.
CCAGTTGCTGTAGAAACCTCTGTCCACAACACAAAGGATCACTCGTCCAGGCAGCTATACTTCACTCCTTCTTCAGTCTGTCGAAGGCTCTGTGTCTTCTCTGTAGACCGACTCGAAGTTGGACTGAGGACAAACCTCCCTTTTCCTCCTTCGGTAGGTTGGATGGCTGAGTTCTTCCAAGAACTTTCACAGTTTGGCAGTTGCCCGTAATAACCTACCCTTCCTTTGCAAGAGCAGGCTGCTATGTTCTTACTCGAAGAATAAGAACACCAAAGAGGTGGATTAAGTCGACTGACTTAATCCTCGTGTACCCAGGGTAACACGGTTAATCTCCAATGATTCTATAAGCAATGAATGCTTCGTGTTCAATAAATAAACCACGATATTAATGCCTTCTCTCTTGAAAGTGTTTAATGCCTTGAGCTTTAACTTCTATAGAGAGGCTGGTGTGTTGGAGATTCAAATGTGCGAGATTGTTCAGAGGTTTGGCACAAGATTTTTGCAAAGGTTTTTATGTCTCTGTATTTCCTGCTATTTATAGGTGGAGACCCAGAAAATAGCCGGTAGAGACATAGAGAAGAATGTCCAATCAGAGTCCATTCTTCTCTGTAAAAAAGTCGATTTCCTCTCTGATATCTCTGCTGCATCGACCTGCTTTTCAGAGCAGCTTGTACTTGATGTGTCAGACATTCAAACAACGTTGTACACCAGTTGCAACTGAGTAGTGTCTGTCTTTTCTTATTGACTTCCTCAAGGATCTTCTGCGATTGCTCGACACTTGCCTCGTACGCATTCTTAGACGCGAAACTGTCTTGACTTGAAACTGTGAGCGCCTCTCAACAATTTTTTTTGAGTATCCAGACTTTGGCTGGAAAAACTGTCTGCGCAGTTTTTGTGACTTTGATCTGCTCTGCTTGTCTTCATCTTGTATGCTCGACAGTTATCTCGTCAAAATGATGCCTTCTTCAAAACTGTTCCACAATTTTGATGATACCCTTCTTCCTAGACTATTACAACTCAATTATTCTATACAAGGATTACATGAGGTAATAATCTAAGGCCTAGACTTTGGTATACAATTTTTACACATCAAAACATCAAATTAAGGTGGGATTACAACAGTAATACCTAAAAATTTCCCCCTTTTTGATGTTTTCAAAACCGTACCTCTAAGTCTATCTATGTCGACGAGAAGATGCAATTGTTCTTAGTTTTACAGGGTTTGTCTATCTAATACTGCTCAGAACCGTGCTTCTTCTACACTCGACCTACTCTAAATGATCTTCCCCCTTAATGGGATAATAGTTCTCGATTAAAATCAATCATTTTTAGAGTAATAAGAGAAGAATGTTTGCTGATCACACTGGAAAATGTGAATTCAACCATTCAAGAATCAAGGTGAGAGACAATGAGTAGTTGTCTTCAAACCAACAATTTTTCACTTTTCACTAGATTTGATCAATTGTAAGTACATGAAAAGCTAAAAAAAACTATGGTACCAGAAATGACATTCAAAAAGATGCAAGCAAAATAGACTCTCATACCTTTTGCTTACCAGTCTTGATTCTTGTCCTTCTCCTTTTCTTGATTCGAGGAATCTGCGTCTTTTGGCTTTGAGGATGTTGTTGCGGATGCGGAAAGCAATTCATCTTGCGTCTTGATAATTGCGGTTATTTTGAGAGATATTTCCTGACTTGCTCTTTGGAAAGTATTAGTGCATCCAGCCTCCTTGTAACATGAACATCCCGCATCTTGCGCTCTTCTTCCTGCTTCATGTATTCCTCTTTTCGCTTGCTCTCTATTTCAACCAACTGCAGCTTCATCGACTCATCCTTTCTATCTTCCCCCTTTTTTGACAATATCAATCACAAGAGCCAAATGTTGATCCAGTTGGTGATCTATCTCTTGTCTCAGAGCATTATAGGGTAGAAGGTCTATGGCGACAAAGACAGGATTCTTTCAACTGTAGTCAGTGCTTTAGAGACATCATATGTTTGACTCTGAGAGGTTGCAGAGGGAGTCTCAAGTTGAGGTGGAGCTTGAATCGTTGCCGCCTCTTTCTCCTTCTGAGAGGAAAGGGCTGCTGCAGCCTCATGTCTAGCCTTTTCAGCAGCGGCCTCTGCTTCCTTGCGAAGTGCTTCAACAGTTGCAGCTTCTTCTTCTTTTCTTTTCAGCTCAGCAGCTTTTATCTCCTGTCTCTTGAGCTCAACAGCTTCTGCCTCTTTTCTCTTGATCTTAGCGGCTTCTGCCTGTTGCTTTCGCTTTAGCTCTAAAGCTGCTTCTGTTTCTTGCAACTTACGTTCTAGCTCAGCAGTCTCTGCTGCTCGTTTCCTTTGAAGTTCAGCAGCTGCTGTTTCCTCTTCATGTTCAAGTTGAGATAGACGTCTTTTGAACATTTGTTCATTGTTGTTCAGATTCAGTCATTGAGTGGTGTCCACCTACTCAAGAGCTGCGTGATATTCATCGATCTTTCTTCTGATGTTTTCCAAATTCGATGCCACTTTGCTTGAGGTAGTCACTTGATGAGCATCAAAGTGAGCAGTTCCCCCTGAATCCAAGATTGGTATATTCTCACATTATGTTTCCTTGTTGAGATCTGAGAATGGGATTTGATCATCCTTCTCCAGCACTGGTCTATGTGACTTAATTTGCTCAGAGCTAGAGGATGATGAGCCATCCATCCCTGCAGAGCACGCTGGCTTTGGGTTTGGAACTATTTTCCCAGGATTGGAAGCTTGACCTGCTCTTTCAAGCGTAGCATAAAATTGCAGTTCTATGGCAACTGTTTTGATTTGCGTGTCTTTATTTTTCTTCTTTTTCTTCTGACGTTGGGTCTATTCAATAGCGTGTAGATTATCTTGCTGTGGGTCATCTTCAGAGCTGCTAGCTGCCTGTTTTCGCTTCCTTTTGTTTCGCTTTTGTGCGGGCTTTTGAGCGGGGGTGCCTGTCTTCTTCGGCTTCTTGGTAGCATCAACAGTGCGAACTGTTGGAATGGTCTTGAGATCTTTAGATGTCTCAGCATCTATTTTCATGTCGTCCAAACTGTCATCTGCTTCATCCTTTTGCATTGAGCGATAAACTGGAACCTTTGGTGGAATAAAATCGGATTACATGAGATTTTCTCCTTCATCCTGTGATCCTAAAATCTGCTCAAGAAGGTAGCTAACCTTTAATCCTAACCCTACACACGAAGAGAACTTCCCTTTGATTGGGATATCTTTGTTCTTCTTCACATTTTCTAGTAAACGACCAAAGATGTATGTTGCCCAATCTCCTCCAGGGCAATCATCAAGTGCCATCATTAGAGAGTATTTGGGACTGCTTAACTTAGACAGAGATCCAATCCCACAATAAATCATTCTCAGCGCGATCTCACTGAGTGTTTTGGAAAATGGATTCAGTTCGGACACTTTTGTGGCAACTTTGAATTTATCGGGCAGCCCAGACTTCTTCCATTTCAGCCAGAGAGCCATTAATTCCTCTTTATTGTTTTGAAGATAACTGGCGATAGGAGCCCCTGTCTTCGGTAGATGTAGATGTTGAGCAATAAGATCAGGATCGACTTTTATCTTCTTCGCTTCAACTGTAGTGAGAAAGAAAGTATCATCCTTATCGTCGAAGGTAACATTTTTGTAGAATTCAATGACCCGATTTGGATTGAACCTTCGAGGACATGCAGTTAGGAACTTTGTTAAGTTCTCTCTGAGGAGCTTTCCAATAATTTCTTGAGCAATTGCCTCGTCTGTGGTGATCGAGAGGAAATTCTTCTAATTCAGAATTTTCTCCTTCACGACTTGAGATATCAAAAGCTGTCGATCAATGGTGTTGGAGTTTTCAACTCTATCAAATAGTTCGTCCTGAAAGGTCTCCTCAGTGATGACAAGCTTTTCTGGATTATCAGAGGTGCTGGTATCCATGATTTGGTTTCTCCCTTTCAACATGAACTCTGATGGAATGTGGTTGATTTGAGAAATTCTGGTGTTGGGATTTTTAGATGGCTTTGACTGATTGACAGGCAGGGAGTGGATTAATCAAGATGACGACAGGATGGGTTTAAGGGTTTTTGGTGATCGATTTTGGCAAAAATTGTAGGCTGAGATTTGAACCCCTTATGGTGTTGAACGGCAGTGATTAATGCTGACCTCAATGCCTGTTCGTGTTGTCTGGCACGCCGTATAGCAGCGTAAGGAAGGATTGACGTGGCTTCGGGTAATACGCCATCGTGCTGCTCTGCATTTAATGTGACGTGCCGCCAAGATCTTCTTGGTAATCAAAGATGCGCCTTGCCTTTGGTAGTTTTCTCTCTCTTTAAGCTTCGTCAAGAAGGCATGAGATGATCCAACTATTATCTCATAGAAAAAATCTGAGCTGCTACGCCTTGGCATGAAGAGACAGTTTCTCCCTTTAATATATGGCAAGATGATCTTGATAGTTTTCTTCTCGCAGTGTTCAATCAGTTCTCGAGTTTTGTGCCTGAACTATGATGAAATCTGAACATCTGAGTGATCATGATTTCAATCTTTTGATGGACTCTGAGATCGTAGCTGTAGCCGTCTGACCTATTGGCTGCCTTTTAATAGCGATTGATATGAAAAGGGGATTGAGCATTAAGTCGCTACTTCATTCCTTTTGCCATTGATCTGATAGGTCATTTCCTTCCGAGGTGAGGACGTGGCAATGTGCTTTGATCAGCTCATATTTCCCTATAAATGCTCCTTTCACGAGGTAGCAAATATATAATCAGCAACTCCTTTCCTTCCTTTCTCCGAATCATATCCCTCCTTAGAAATGGCTGAACCGGTGAATATTGCAGAGGCAATGGCGAGAATCACTATTAAACCAAACATGGTCTTGGATCGTCAAAAGATGTACGCAGAGTACTTAAGACTACAAGATGATGTGTACTACGAGACAATGAGTCTCCTGAAGGCTAATGGTCTGGACCGCTTCCTGTCGGTGCGACTTGTAGCTTTTAGGCAGGATTTGCTCAAGATGATGATTTATAATTCCACTGTTCGGAGGATGAAATCTCCTTCAACCTTAACGGAGTGGAGTTCACCTTGTCCGCAGACTTCTTGTCTCGGGAGTTTTAGCTGCCACATCATGAGACGCCAGTTTTGCACTATCGCATATATGAAATGGCTCCTGAGTGGTCGTCATGGTGGGAGTGGAGGAGTAATGACCATGTTTTCAATCCGAAAGTTCCCCGTGCCAACCTTTGGCCTCGACTCCTGGTGTCGTTTGACATCATTAACCAGCTAGTGCTCTGTAATCCTCTGCTCCAGACGAACTTCTCTCCACCTGTTTGGAGAGCAATGATGGCTTTCGAGGATTGGTCAGATGTCGACTGGCTGCCTTTATCTTTGACTAACTGAAGGTGGCCATGCAGGATCTGCTGAATGAGCCTATTCTTTATGACATGCAGCTGAGCTGGCACCTAGAGAGCCGAGTCCCTTGAAGGGATTCGTGAACTGAATCAAGAAGACTGTTTGCCAAGGTCGATAATTGGAATATAAAAAATATATTTCTATGCCTATGATTATTCCTAGCATGCTCCTATTGATTATGCATAAGGAGGTTTATGCGGAATACCTGGATTGTAGAAACCTGTAGAACGAATGCGTAGAGATTTGATCCTCTATCATTTTCTCACACACTAAGATTTATTCCTAACAGATTGAGGAATTAAATCTAAGAAAATTAATATGTCATTTTCGAAAAATAAAGAGGGATAGAAGAAAGAACATGATCCTCCTGATATGATCTTCTGATCTATATCACAACTCAATCTGAATATCTGGTGAAGATTCCCTTTGGATTCCTTGCCCGGTTGAGAAGCAGAATTTCCTCCTCGTTTCTCAGATCTTTAGTCGATCACCACAGCTCCCAAAATACTGGTTTGCTGTGTGCAACATATGATCTTGTGGTGTGTTGTGATATGAGAAACTGAGGCATATTTATAGGAAAATACTGGACTTCTATCGGGCCTGAGTTTTCATGGGCTAGACTAGGGACCAGAATGCAAATAGCAAATAAGGCCTATCAATTAATTAATTGTCATATTCAACCAAAAATATAATCAATTAATTAATATTGATTCATTCCACCAGAGAATCAATATTGTCCTACCTATTTGCTACCACGTTTTGAGGTACGAGTTGCATGGGCTCGGTTTATCCCCACATTTAAGGTTACTGACATTTGTTAATTAATTTAAGCTCTGGCAAGCTATTTAATTAATTAACATCTTATATTCCTGAGTCAATCCACTCAAACCTTTTCACTTATGCTTGAACTTAATCAGTCTGCAGGACTTTAGCAAACGAACCTTTTGAGCTGCTCAGGGAATGTCACCATCCTATACTGGATGTGGTTACCTAGTTCCAGTACCAGACAGTCATACACAGAATGCTATCACCCAAGATACATATATACAGGCTCAACTAGAGCCTTTCACTGCAACTCAAAGTGATACACAATCTGCATATACTTTTGTACCTTCATTTAGGTTTAGGATCTCATCATGCCATAGAGATCTATATTCTTTTAATGTTAGATAAAATAATTGATCTCAACTTAGGTCCTCATCCTTGCGTGCCCCACACCAGCATACCAAGCCATCCAAGATAACATGCTTATTACTGCGTATGCTGCAGCCTACACCGGCAGTTTATCCTGGAATTCTCTCAGCGGTGATAACTATTTATATCTCACTAGGTCAAATGATCCATACGATCTTCTGTGATCTACTACACACCGTATGATCTCCCTATCGACGAGATAAGAGGATAATTGCGTTTGCGACACATGTTTATTAATTCAGACAGGAGATGAACATACAACATTTATGATTCCCAGTACATTAACCAATTGACCTTGTACATAATATACCAATCATAATGCTTTCAGTATATAAATCCATTAATCTCCCACTTATACTCAAAGCATTATATTGGTGCTTTCCAGAGTATAACGTGTCTAAACTAATCTAGCTATTACATCAATCATTCTTCGTGGCTGGCTTTGCCCTCAGCCCAAGTTTACGTTCATGCATCTCGTAGACCTTCTGAGGCAGAGCTTTTGTGAATGGATCTGCTAGATTATCTTTTGTATCAATCTTCTCTACTAGCACATCACCCTTTGCTACGATTTCTCGTATAATATGGTACTTCCTTTCAATGTGTTTTGTTGCTCTGTGAGTTCGTGGTTCCTTTGAATTAGCCAAAGCTCCCGTATTATCACAATATACCGTGATGGTCTTGGGTAGCTTAGGAATTCCGCCCAAATCCAGAAGGAAGTTTCGAAACCGTACTGCTTATTTCGAAGCTTCAGAAACTGCCACATATTCTGCTTCCATGGTGGAGTCAGCAATACACTTCTGCTTTGCACTCCTCCATGATATGGCCCCACCTCCCAATGTAAACACATAGCCCGAGGTGGACTTCTTTTCGTCTCGGTTTGCTTGGAAATCTAAATCCGTATAACTCACAGGGCACAACTCCTCACACTGATAGACGAGACAGTAGTCTCTAGTCCTTTTCAAGTATTTGAGTATGTGTTTTACCGCAGTCCAATGCGCCTGTCCAGGGTTAGACTAGTATCTTGCTACCATGCCTACAACAAAGCAGATATCTGGCCTCGTGCATAGCATTGCATACATGAGACTCCCTACGGCTGATGCATATAACACGTTTCTCATCTCATCTTTCTCCTTTTGTGTCACCAGACACTGATCCTTGGAAAGATGTATGCCATGTCTGAAGGGTAACAGACCTTTCTTGGCAGTTTGCATGCTGAAACGGGCAATCACAGTATCCACATATGACCCTTGAGACAAGGTCAGCATCCTCTTATTGTGCTCCCGTAATACTTTTACCCCTAGGATGTATCCTGCCTCCCCAAGGTCCTTCATATGAAACTGTTCGGATAACCACCCCTTTATGCCCGACAATGCTTCCACATTGTTGCCAAATAGGAGAATATCATCTAGATAAAGTGCAAGGAATACCACGCTTCCGCTGACACATAGATGGTACACGCAACTCTCGTTTGAACATTGTGAAAATCCAAAGGATTTAATCACTTCATCAAAATGTAGATTCCATGACCGTGAAGCTTGCTTAAGTTCGTACAACGACTTATTAAGCTTCCAGACCAAATGTTCTTCGCCCTTCTGCACATAACCTTCTAGTTGTTGCATATAGATATCCCTACCTTCTTCAAGGTACCTATTTAGATACGCGGTTTTGACATCCATCTGCCACATCTCTAGGTCCTTATGTGCTGTTATGGCTAGGAGTATTCAAATGGACTTAAGCATGGCTACTGGTGAGAAGGTCTCGTCATAGTCTACACCTTCTTTCAAACTATAACCCTTCGCCACCAGCCTTGCTTTGAAAGCTGTAATTTCACCATTCGCTCCTTCCTTTATTTTGTATACCCATTTGCACCCTATAGCTCGATAGCTATTTGGAAAATCAGTTTTCTGGTAGACACCCATAGCCGTAATGGATTCTATTTCCGAATCCATGGCGATCAGCCATTTGTCTGCATCTTTATCAGATACCGCCTCGTCATACATCCAGGGATCAGTATCATCTAGTCCGCTTTTTGGGATCAAGTCAGAAGACTCTCCCACGAACATATACCTTTCAGGTTTGTGGACAACCCTCCCACTTTGACGAGGCATCTGAGCCGTGTCAGTAGTTAGCATAGTACTCGTTGGTCCCATACCTTGCATTGATGGCAGTGTTGGTATTGCCTCACCTATTACAGGTGGATTTACCACTACACTGGGCTTTCTTGATGGAATCGCTTCCTTATCCTCAAGCTCGTGGAGGATAATTTCACTCTTGGATTTGTGGTGTCTTAAATATTCGTCCTCCAAGAATCTTGCGTTGGTACTGACAACCACTTTCTGATTCTCAGGACAATAAAAGTTACCACCTTTCGTTTGCCTGGGATATCCTACAAACAGCATCAGCTTACACCTACTTTCTAACTTATTAGGTTCCTTTGTCAGCACATATGCTGGACAACCCCAAACCCTCACGGAGTTCAAACTTGGCTCTCGCCCATAGCAGAGTTCCAGAGGCATTTAGGAACTGATTTAGAAGGTATCAGGTTAAGCAAATAGGCCGCTGTTTCCAAGGCATATCCCCAAAATGAAATCGGCAAGCTTGCATAACTCATCATCGACCTGACCATTTCCAAGAGAGTTCTATTTCTTCTTTCCGCTACACCATTTTGTTGAGGGGTTCCTGGTGCAGTCCACTGGGATGTAATCCCGTTGTCTGACAAGTACTGCAAGAACTTGTTACTAAGGTATTCTCCACCACGATCTGATCGTAGTGTCTTGATAGTCTTACCTAGCTTCTTTTCTACTTCAGTCCTAAACTCTTTGAATTTCTCAAAGCATTCAGACGTGTAGCGAAGCAAATAGACATATCTGGATCTTGGCAGACATGGCACTGAACAGCCATCAGTGGCCGACCGAGAGGCAGTTACTACCAATCAAAGCAGTTGAGACAAAGCCAGAGTTGGACGTGGTTGCTGAAGTGAAAAAGCTCCGGGAAGATATCGCAAATTTGGAAGCAATAAAAGCCACAACTACCACTACAGCAGAGCCGAACATGGCCATAGTGCCCGTGGAGGCTGACTATATCAATCGGGGGGCAAGCAGTTCATCTGGAACTGCCGGAGCATAAGTAAATTATCTTGGAGGTGGTTATCAGAATAATTACTGAGGAGGCAATCAGGGGTACCACTACAACCATGGGAGAACTCAACCTGATTTTTCATATTCTAACCCCGCCGCAGCAGAGCACCCTCCACCCGATTTTGATGTAGGTACTGAAGGAGAGATTGTGGAAAGAAAGAAATCTGTGCTGGAAGAGACGCTCGAGAAATTCATCAAGAGCTCTGATAATTGATTTGGGAAAGTAGAAACCGAAGTGAAGGGGATGGCCAACCACATGCAGCTTATGACGAAACATCTGCAGATGATGGACACCCAACTGAGCCAAATCGCCGCTACTCTCAGCAAGCAGCATAAGCCGGGACAGCTTCCAAGTACAACAGAGATGAATCCGGCAAAGGAAAAGTCAGTGAACGCAGTTACTCTGAGATCTGGGATGAGCTACAAGGGTCCCGAGATGGTCATGAAGGACTGTGGAGGCGAGAAAGAGCAAGATTTCACAGGAGAGGAGTCGTCATCGACCGACGCTCCTTCCGCGTCGATCGACGCCGAAGAAAGAACCCCGTCGATCGACGCCGCCCCGCGTCGATCGACGCAAAAGTCTACTCCAGGTACAAAGCTGCAGCAGTCTGAAGATCAATCCCCTCCTCTGCCGTTCCCTCAAGCGGTTCGCGAAGCAGAAGGAGGACTCGAAGTTCTCCAGATTCGTGGAGAATTTGAAGAAGGTCAACACCAACATCCCGCTGATTGAAGCACTAAAGGAGATCCCGGGGTACATGAAGTACCTCCGGAAATTGATGAGTGGAAAGAAGCAGTTCTTGGAGAACGAGACGGTGAAGATCCATGAGCAGTGCAGCCTGCTACTTCAAAAGCAGGTGCCCATCAAGAGAAGCGATCCTGGATGCTTCTCTATTCCGGTTGAGATTGGGGGACACACGTTCGAGAGAGTACTATGCGATACTGGGGCCAATATCAACCTGATGCCGTACTCCATCTACAAGCGTCTCAACATCGGAGAGATGAGGCCCACGACAATCACCTTGCAGATGGCGGACCGATTTGTGTCCCGCCCAAAAGGTATACTAGAGGATGTGCTCATTCGCGTGGGCCATCTCATTTTTCCTGCAGATTTTGTGGTGCACGAGATGAAGGAAGACGAGAACATGCCCATGATCTTGGGGCGTGAGTTTCTCGACACTAGCGCCGCTCTCATTGACTATCGAGGCGGTGAGATCACACTCCGAGCAAATGACGAGAAGATCACTTTTGTGATCGACAAGAGCAAGAAAAAAGCAGAGTGCAACCGGATCTCCACTACTGAAGAAGGAGATGAATCCGAGGAGGAGGAAGAAGCTGCCATTGAGTGGGAGCGAGGAAACGAAGGAGCGAGAGTGTCAACTATGCCACCTTTTTCTGAGCTCACCACCATCTTCAAAGATCGGAAAGTCTACATGGTGGATGCCCAAGGTCGGCGAGTCTGGACCCGACTTCCCTGACAGTGAGTTGAGGTATCGTCGAGCTGCGACGTTAAATCAAGCACTTGTTGGGAGGTAACCCAACCTTTTCCGTAATTTCTTTTCAATTTTTATTTTTTATTTTATTTCGAATTTCTATTATTTCTGCACTAACAGTGTTTTGCAGTAAAAAAAAAAATTGGAGTACGGCTCGACGTCGATCGACGCCAGCCGGGCGTCGATCGACACCGAGTAGACAGCCGGCGGAATGCACTTGATTCGAGAGAGGGTCACAAGAAGGCTTCCCATCGATCGACGCCATCCAATGTCAATCGACGCGAAGTGCTAACAGCCTCAAATTCTCATCGTGCGAAGTTTGAAGACTCCGGGAGGATAAAAAGTTGATGTCTGAGATCAACTACCAGGTATCATTCCTTCTTTTGTCTGATTTTCAAACTTATTCCACTCTTTGAGTTGGAAATAAGTTTGGGGGATGTGGACAAGAGATGGAACATTCTATCTTTTATTCTGTTTTTCGTATTTAATCTTATTTTGCCTTAACTTTTAGTTTTATGCTATTTTGTGGGGAAAAATTTTGAGTTTTGATATAACCCGAAGGAGATTGTGAGATTAGAATTGATTGAGGGCTATGTTTGAATTGATTTTGAATGTGGTTAGATGCCTATGAATGTAGAATACCGCATGACAGGATTGATTTGACACTTACACTTGCAGGATGATTGAGCTGATTTGAAATTGACTGTGGAAGAAAAAAATTTAAACCCTTGTGTGAGATTTTGAGCCTTATTTCGTTTGATGTGAGATTTACATGTGTGTTTTTATTTCTCTAGAACTTGCCTATTTTCTGTATTAAGACTGCATAGTGTGCACAAGTTTAGGAGATGATCTTAGGCCATCTTTGATAGCCCAATTCCCTAAACACTGTCCCTTCACATTAAATTTTTCCTAGTTAGCCACTTTTGAGCCTATACAAAATTTTTCTTTCCTTGTCTATGAGATTAAGAAGAAGTATTGGTTTCGCTCATGTCTTGAGTTGTGGTATATGGGGTTGATTGAAAGTGAGATGGAGATAAGAAATTATAAATTAGTGGTGAAAAGATGTGTGAAAAAGAAACTCAAGAAATAATTAGAATTCTCATAAGCTCTCTGAAAAGAAAAGAATACAAAATTATGTAAAGAGCATAAGAGATTCAAAATGAGCTAGAAAAAGTTGTGTGTCATTGATATATTTGAGGAGAAGGGTAGATGTTCATAGATGGTGGTTTTAAATTTATTGAGAGTAATTAACTCAATTTATTTTTAGTCACTTGGCCATATTTCCCTACCTTTTCACAAAAAGCCTACATTACAACCTATTGAAAGTTCTTTTTTATCCTAGATTTGTGTGCACATTCTAGCAGTGGAGATATTAGAGAATTTGCAAGCTTATAGTAGAAATTTCTTCATACATGTTGTTGAGTGCTTTCATCTATATCTTTAACACTTGAGCGTTGAGCGATACACTTCCCGAGAGTTCTTCCAAAATTGATGGATTTCTGTCTCTTTCAAATTGCTTGTGTGTAGTAGATTTTTGATTCTTGACTGTGATGAATCTTGTGAGGCATTGCACTTTAACTACATGATCTTTTGATTAATCAGCCTTAGCTGACGTTACTTGACTTAGACCAGGATCTATGACTGACATCTAAACTGACACCCCCCACTGTCCAACATCCATTCCCTTCCGTCGAGACATGCACGTTACTTTAACAAACTCAACACAATTATTAATCATAACCAACTTAATTTAAAGCACGTTTATATTTTAAACGGCTAAACTTCGTATTTGTCTTGCTTAAATCGAATCTATCTAAATTTGATATCCAAAATCACAACTCATCTAATAATTAAAGAATTTAAATTTCTCTTCTTCTTTTTTTTTTTATAAAAATATAACAATAATATAATAATATTTAATATAATAATAATAATAATATAACAATAACAATTATATTTGCATATATGTATAACAAGAGAGAGAGAGAGAATTAAACTTTCTTTTCTTTTCTTTTTTTCGTTATATATATTACATATAATTGTGTATAGGCAAGAGAGAAAGACCATTACACACACGTATACATATATATTCAGCAAGAGAGAGAAGAGAAAGTTTTCTTTCTTCAAACAATACACACGCATAAATATATATATATATATACAATACCACAGTGATTACCGGAGTAGCACCGACCGACGGACCGGCCATGTCGACCGCCGCCACCCCCCCCCCCCCCGGCGGTCAGACCGTCACGACGACTGACGTTGCCAGAGAGATAGCAGCAACGCTCGCCACTACAACCTGCGGCAGCTCCACTTCCCGGCCAATTCTGGCCGTTTCAGACCATTCTAACCACCCCCGACTCATCTAAATACAATCCTAAGCATGTTAGGACCTCAACAACACAAAGTCCATGCTCTGAAACTTAGGAAATTCACCGGAATTATTATTTTTTTTTTGGAAAACTCACCGGAGTAGATGGTGGTGGCCGGCGGTGCAACATTTTTCCGGCATCCAAACTCGTGTTTTAGGGTATCAAAATGTTCCCTATAACTTAAAGAACATGAATATGTGGTTAGATCTCAATTACATTCTCATTCGGCGAAGTTACGGAATTAAAAATAAAATTCGTCGGCTTACCGATGGGGTCTGAAGATGGGGCTGTATCTTACTCGTTTGTTAACGGATTTGAGTGATTCCAAGTTCTATAGAAACCTTAAAGCACGATCTTGCTTCCACCTTTAGAAATCAAGATCTGATTCTCACTCGTTTGGTCGGGAAACTCGAAGGAACAAAGGGGGCTGGGGTGGTGATTTCTTTGTACCGAAATGATCTCGATATTCTGATGGGCTAACTTCTCTCCCTCGTAACTCTCTCGTTTTAGGATGAAATTTCGTATTCTCAGTTGATGTGTAATCTCTGAAGTACAGGCTATACAAGGGTGGGGGTGGCACGGCGTAATTCCACCGGAGAGTGGCCGGAATTTTGAGAGAAACAGGCTGCTGTTGAGGAGTTTTTGGGCAGAGTTTATAAAGGCTGCAGCGTGACTTCTTAGTCTTGGTCTTTGTTAGTCTATGCATGGAGATTTATGACATCCTAGGGGATATCTATATGTGATATCTCCTGAATTTAAGAGCCCATGCACCTTGAATAATTCATACGCCTTATTTCCTCTGAATCTACAAACTATGCTATAGATTATATAGCATGTGGTTGGATGTAATATTCATATCTTCCTATATCTTTCAATTAAGTTTTGTATCTCTTGCAAAATTCTTCACGTCATTATTTCCCCATTTGGTAGAAAATAATTCTGTTGATAACTCTTGAATTTATTTCATGAATTTATAATCCAAGTAACTTAAATTATTTTCCGGATATTACAAAAAGTGATTAATAATACAAACAAAAAAAATGAGAGAAAATATAAGAAAATTTTAGATGTATTTAATTTAGCTCAAAAATCATATTAATAGGTCTTCAAGGTCTTATTAGCACTTATTCAATATGTTGTAAATATTACTCCCTCTGTCTCAGTCAAATGGTCCACATTTGAGCGAACACGATAACCAATGCAATGGTGGTAGTGGGTGATAGTGTGATGAATATTTTATTGATGAATGTGAGAATTTTGTTATTTTAGAGAAATGGAGTAATATTGTGGGACATACAAAAATGGAAATGTGGATAAATTTACTCGGGACGGAGTAAGTAATATTGTTGAATCACTTATATTTCTAAATATTTTATAATTGATTTCACATCAAAGCTAAATTGGCTTAACATTGTACTATTTTTTATTTATATTAAAGAGTTTAATAAACTAATTTATTTATTTTTTGGATATAGCAGATTAAGGAGACACTGATTTTGGGCATGCCAGAGTTCATAGGTACAATTCAATATGGGGGTTACCATCGGTGGACAAAAGTGAATTAGAGGGAATATATTTGGTGTCATCTATGTAACCAAATAGGTTTTGGCTGGAGAGAAGAGCGGTGATTTGCGTTTTCCATAAAAAGATAGTTTGAAAAGGAAAGCTTGATCATGATCATATGGATGAGAGTAGAGAAGGATATAGGTTCAACATCTTGGGTCATGATCAAGGAGGCGACACCAATTGTTGGAAGAAGATACGAGAGAGGTAGAGTTTTAGGACAAAATACTGATGTTTGGCTAATACCATGATAGTTCTATATTATTTGATTCAGAAAATAATGTTTATTAGAGAGTGGTAGGATTTCAAGAGAAAATAAGAGAGAATATTGCATGGATATATGAAGATATCTCATGCAAATATGATACAATTTAAATTATATTTTATCAATATTATATACATATATATATATATATATATATACATATATATATATATATATATATATAGACAGCAAATCACTATTTGTAGCATCATTATGCACTTTTTTGTTTCTTTGTTTATCATGAAAGTGTTTGTGTGAATATAGAAGAGACTAGTGGTGGTGGTAAAGTTGTGATAGATCCATAAACATTTATTAAAAGATTTCATTGAGATTTTACATAACAAAAGAACACATAATTAAGTAAAAATTGATGCTTAAAATAATAATAATAATAATAAACTATATAAAAAGCTCATACCCTAAAACTAATTTAAATATTATTTATAGATAAAAAAATTAACATCAAATAAAAATAATTTTCGCCGCGTCTTAATTCTCAAATCTCAACCCCTAACACTCTCTTCTTATTCATTCTCAACTCCTTTTTGATTAATTATTCGCCAGTAAAAGTAGTTATTTCATAAAAAAAAGTCATATCATCCTATTATTAAATTAAAAAATTAATTTAGGGGCTAAAGTCACCCAAGCTTCTAAGTAAATCCACCAATATATTGAAGTGCTTATAGAGAAGAATAAGAGAGATAAATATAAATCAATTTTCATTAATTGAGTAATTTAAAGCATAATATTTACCTTAATTGATAAATTTATATTTTAATGTAAGATAAGTTGAGTTTTAATATTTTACTATTATATATACTTTAAAATATATTATTTATAAAAATATCATAAATTATTTATAAAAATATCTATACCTGCGCATCGCGCAGGTAGAAATCTAGTATACTAAAAGGCAAAATCCCCCACCTAAAAAAATTTTCCCCAAAAAATATTTGCTATATATAAAAACAAAATATAAATACTTGCTATATATATTAGGTCACTACTCTATTCACTTCTTAATCATGTAAATTATTTAAATTTGATAGAATCTTTTCCAAAAACTATAATATTTAAATGCTTATTGAACGAAATTATGAAAATTCAGTGTATTCATAATTATAAACATCAGTGCACAAAAGGATATTTACATTTATTTATTAAAATCATATTTTATTTATATAATATTATATTTTTCTTTTATAATCATTCATGTTATAATCAAATGAATGTATATCTATATAAATATAAGCAACACTTCTAATTAAAAAGACTTTCATGTTCAAATTATATTTCCAAAAGTAGTTAAAGTTATATTAGATACTAATTAATAAAAAGTAAGGTAAGTATGTAATGTAACATATAAGTTTTATATTTTTTATAGCTATTTAATTATTATGTTGTTTGGTGCACCATATTACGTGATAATATTTCTTACTAATAATCTATAATTAATTAAATAAATTTAATATGACAATATTTATGTGTGTATTGCCCTCATTATTTTGCTTAATATATAATATATTGTATGATATTGAGAGATCAAGGTAATTAAAAACTAATATGCAAAGATATTTACATTATATTATGTTATAATCAGTGAATTTCAAAAATTACAATTTACAAATAATATTAAAATATAATATATAATTTCATTAAATTTTATTCATTGTTACTTTTAATTATCGGTTACTTTTTTAATCAATTATGGTATTAAATTTCCATATCATGTAATAATTACAATTTAACAATAAAAACTGTAGAAATATTTCGTAAGTGCAGAAATATCAATTAATTATAAGAAATGTTGATCTCAAAAATTACTAAGTTTTTTTTTATTTTAGAAAGAAAAAAAATAGGTTGTATGTATTAAAATAGAAAAAAGACAACATCATTCAGTTTATTGAAAAATAAATTAATTATGATTCTGTGATATTAAAATTTATCAAAAAAATAAGAAAAATTATCGACATTCTCTTTTCATTTCCAAAATTTATATATGTACTTAAAAGCAAAATCTTAACAAAATTAATTAACCAATATATCTTTCCCTATAAAAAGTATTACACAAAAGAATATTATACAAACTATGAAAATAAACTATTATTTATTTATTTTTATCACATGTGTAGTCCGTTTATGTTAGATTTTGTTTGATAGTTTTATTTTTCCATTGTTAGTAAGAAGTTTTTTCTCAATTATTTATCCGTGTTTTTTTACACTTGATTTTGTGATTTTTTAAAGGTAATTTTATATATAATTTAATATGTACTCTTTACATACTCTTGAATAAATTAAAATAAAACAATCATTTTAATATACAGTGGAGTTGTATGTAGAGAAATATATTTACTAATACTGACTTTAATTCATAGTGGAGTTTATACTATTTTACAACGAATATTAAATATAATGTGTTAATTTAAACTCATAATTTATTTGTCCTAAAAAAAATTTGAACTCATGATCTCTTAGTCATGCGCAAGGCACTTTCACTACTGCCTCTCTCCGAACATTGGACATTATTTTGTAGTATATATCACACATTGTAGTGGTGACCAAAATCACAAAGATGATTGTTGCTTATATTTGTAATAGTCAAGATCTTTACTTTATTTTTATATGATTTATCGTAAATTTATAAATTTTATATGCATGATTGTGTCTTGGTGTATGTTATGATTTGCGTAAGGTTAGGCGTTCGTGAGAAGAAACGAGTGAAAAAGGCAAAAGCAGATTCATGTCGAAAGTTCGAGCTCCGCGAGACAGTCGATATGATTTTGACAGGGAGCTAGAAACATTGATACAAAGTTATGACGGAGAAGGATTGAAGCAACACTCTCTATGACACTTTCTGTCTACCAATACAAAATGCATAAATTGTTGGGCCTGTCAACGAGGTTTTATTAAATATCACTTCAAGCTGAGAAACCCAATGTCAACTTACTAATAGAAAGTAGATTTTTTTGTGAGAGTCGGAACAACCAAGACATCCAATAATTGAACACAATCAGAAAGTCGAGTGTTAACAATATGAGAGATAGGAAGCCGAGCACCATTAGTAACAATAATACTATCAAGCTAGAGTACGACTGGGAGTTCTCCAAAGAATTAGAAGTTGGTGACATGTGGGCTGAGGCACTGGTGTTAAGGAACCAAATCGATGTTTCAGGTTGAGAGAGAGTAGCCAGTGGAGAATGTGTCAGCCAAGAGTGCAGCTACTGGAGATGACTGCGAAGAATATCATTTCGGACATAAATTGACATAGTGACCTTCATGACGACAAATTTGGCAGGGAGGTGGTCAAATTTTTTAATTGCGGCCATGACTGCAAGAATTGGAGTAACGTGAACCACTGTCATGGCCACAAAAAGATTAGAATTTCCAGAGGAAGGTGGGCACTACCCCGAAGTTTTTTCCTGGCTGTAAATGGAAATAGAGGAATATTCTGTCGTGTTAATGGACTCTTGAAACAACACAAAGCTTTCAGCTTTAGATAGGAGATTGCGGAAGTTATGAAGAGGAGTGAGCATCATTTGAGCAGCATTTTCTGGAAAAAAATGAACCAAAACCTCGAATGAACAAAGGAACCTTATACGTATCATCGATGGGTCGTCCAATAGCTGCCAATTGGTCACATAAGGACTTGAAGTTTTGGCCATATTCAGTCGCGATTGAGTCCCTTTCTTAATAGTTTGGAGGTCGTCTTTATGGATAGCTTGCGAGATTTTGAGTTGTGACTATACGCGACCTCAAGAGCGAGCCATACCACGTGCAAGGTGGTGCAGTAGAGTACTTCAGCCATGAAATCATCTGTTAGAGATGAGAGAAGTAGACTAACGAGTCACTGATCTTGGGTGCGCTAGAGTTCATATGATCCATTGACTACAGGGGTGCCACCAGTGGACGAAAGTGTATTAGAGGGAAGAGGTTTGGTGTCGTTTATGTAACCAAATAGGTTTTGGCTACAGAGAAGAGTGGTGATATGCTTTTTCCATAAAAGATAGTTCACATAAGAATGCTTGATCATATGATCATATTAATGAGAGTAGAGAAGGATAGAGGTTCAACATCTTGGTCCATGATCAGAGAAAGGAGGCAGCACCGGTTGTTGGAAGAAGATACGATAGAGAGATAGGGTTTTAGGAGAGAAGACTGATGTTAGGCTGATATCATGATAAGATAAATATTATTTGCTTTAGAAAATAATTTTTATTATGAAACAAAGATCATTAAAATAAGAGAGAATATTGCATGGAGATATGAAGATATCTCGTGCAGATATGATACAATTTCAATTATATTTTATAAGTATATATAGACAGTAGAACACTGTTTGTAGATTCATTATAAACTTTTTTGTTTCTTTGTTTATAATGCAATGTGTGTATATAGAAGATACTAGAGGTGGTAGTGAAGTAGTGGTGGATCCATAGATATTTATTAAGCAGTTTCATTAAATTTTAACATAATAGAAAGAACACATAATTAAGAATTGATGCTCATAATAATAAAAATATATAAAAAAATTCATAGACTAAAACTAATTTCAATATTATGCATAAATATAAAAATTTAACATCAAATTAAAATAATTTTCGTCTTCTCTATTTCTCAAATCTCAACCCCCTAACACACTATTCTTATTCGTTCTCAACTCCTTTTTAATTAGTTATTCGCCGGTAAAAATAATTATTTCATAACAAAGTCATATCATCCAATTATTAAATGAAAAAAATAATTTTGGCGCTGAAGTCCCCCAAACATCTAAGTAAATCCACCAATATGGTGAAGTGCATAGAAAGTGGAATAAGGGACACAAATATAAACAAATTCTGATTAATTAAGTAATTTGATGTATAATAATTACATTGACTTACAAATTTAAATTTTGAAGCAAGATAAATTGAGTCTCAATATTTCACTATTATACATAATTTATAATAAACTATTAATAAGACAATGCGGAATATAATGTGCTTCCAACCAGAATACACAAAGTAACAATCAACCATAAGAAGACAAAATTATTGTAATTGGTGGTGATTTTAGACAGATTTTGTCTATTATACCTAGAGGTAGTAGACGAGATGTTGTTAATACAATAGTTAATTCATCTTATTTATGGCATCATGTGAGTGTCTTAAAGTTGACGATAAACATGCGATTGAATATGCAAGCATCCACACTAAAAGACTTTGTTGATTGGGTTGCGGCAATTGGGGATGAGAATTTAAGAGCACCAAATGATGGCGAAGGAGTTATTCCCTGAAGATATTAATATTAAATTTACTGGAGATCCAATCAGAGCTATTGTTAGCTATTATTGGATAAACAGATATTTCATATTTGCAGCACCAGGTTAGTTTGGCACCAACAAATGATGTGATTGAGAGGGTCAATCAGTATATGACATCTTTGAACAATAATGTGGGCAATATATACTTAAGTTCTGATTCTATGTGCACAACATAAAGTGTAGCATATATTCTTAATGAAGTGCACACTCCTGAATTCTTGAATACATTGAAGTATCCTGGATTACCAAACCATGAGATGAATTTAAAAGTTGGAACATCGATCATGTTGTTGAGGAACATTGATCATTCATATGGTTTGTGCAATGAGACTTGATTGGTTGTAACGCACCTTGGTAATCATGTCATCGAGGCCAAGATTCTGAGTTGAAAAAATATTGGTGAAAAGCTTTTTATTCCAAGGATGACTATAATACTATCTGATCCTCGAATTCCATTCAAGTTTCAGAGTAAACAATTCCAAATTCAGGTTTCATATGCCATGATTATAAACAAGAGTCAAGGACAGTCAATATCGCATGGGGAGATTTTACTCAGCAAACCAGTATTTGCACATGGACAGTTATATGTTGTTGTGTCTAGGGTCACAAATCGTGCTGGAATGAAAATCTTGATATGTGACAAAGACGACCGAAGTTTGTCAAAAACTTCAAATGTTATGTACAAAGAAATTTTCCAGAACTTATAATTTTACATGTTGTAATTCATATGTTTTTCTTCAAATCAATGAGTAATTATTGAAAATCTTCATACACTTATAATATGTAGTCTTCATTGTTTTATTTTATTAAATATTGATTTTATTACTACTCATACGTAAATAAGTTATTCTATTATGTACTGAGTTACTTTTATTCATAATTTTTTTATCATATGTTAGAAGATTCATTATTTATGTGTCTATTATTATTTTAATTTTTTATAGCGTATAATTCTTATGTATATAAATTATAACTAATACTCATTTTTTTCATAATACATATTTTATAATTTTTTTTAAATATAATGATAATCCAATATAAATAATATATATATATATGTCACGCAACGCGCGGACAGAAAACTAGATATAATGATATTAAATTAAATTGTGAAATCAAGATTTTTGAATATTATAATTAAATTAAAGAAAATTTTAAATTAAAGTATAAAACTAAATCAAAAAATATAAGAAAAAATTGGTGATTAGAGGAAAGCCACGCATAAAGTCATGAACGGAAAAGAAAAGTCAAATTGCATATTACAAAATAGAGAAATTAGTTAACATAGAATTGTGTTGAAAAGTAAATCATTGTAAGAAAAAAAAAAGGGGGGGAACAAATATAGTTCAATAAAATCATCATTTATTTGTCGGTGGGCGTAGACCTACAAGATCAAACCACGTAACCAATTGTCTCATTTTTCTACTTTGATTTGTCTGCTGTTTTTGCTACCACGTTTCTTGATATGTATTACGATTTATTTTTTCTTTTTCTTAATTACACGTAAACTCCTCTTTAAATCTAGATATTAAGCCCTTTTTTTCGTATTTCGAAATGATAGATGTATTCTTAAATGTAGATATTTTTTCTTATTTCATTTATTTTTTCTTTAAGATTAATTATAAAAAAATTAATTTTGTCTCTGCAAGATAAATTACAAAACTAAGCTTTAGGTAAATTATTAGCTAATGAATAATTAGGAAGAGAGTAGTTTAAGGGAAATAAACAAGTAAAGTCAAAACCAAAAAAATATACAAAATTTATATTATCTTTTACTTCTTTTTACTATCTTTTTAAGTATTTTAAGTTAAGAAAATACGAGATGTAAACTCAAATTAAGTAATACGGTTGGTACAGATAATATTTAATATTTTACATATATCTTTATGTACTATGTAATTAACATTATTTTAATCAAACTATTTATAACATCTTCATTGAAATATGTTATAGTGATGACATTGAAACATAAATACTTTCTCCATATATTTGTACATTAGAAATAATAGCAATTTCCAACATGAATCTGCATCACAATAGTGAGTTTATACTACTATTCAAGTCTATCAGATTCGGATTGTTCTATCAGATTCGAATTGTTGTTCTATCAGATTCGAATTGTTATTGCATCGACTCGCTAAAAACCAAAAAAAAAACTTTGTATCCAATTTGAATTGATATATGTATTATTAATTTAAGAATTGTTACCACATAAATTATATTAATTTAAATAAATATTTGTTTGCCAGTATAAATCTAGTTATAAGGAAAATTAAAGGGGCTGTGAAGTAAGCGATAATGATGCATTTTCTGCCCCCTAGTCATGGCATCCATTCACTTTTTATTACATACTTGTTATATGTGATTTTTCTAATAATAATAATAATAATAATAAATCCCAAAAAATTCTCATATTGTTATGGCTAGTCACATAACCACCTCAATGGAAAGTTGAAACAACTTAATTGGTCTTACAAAATACAAAATATGGTGTATGTATTTCCATATATATCTATCAATAGAAATTTGTTTTTGAGATGCATATTTTTTTTAGATATATGATATATCTATATCTATATTGTAATCGATCATACAATTTCCTATTAGGAAAAGAAAATCAATAATCTCAAAATAAATAAATAAATACCCCTCCCTACCAGTCAAAACCACAACTTTCCCGAACCCATTCAAGACTCCAACTTTTCTGCAACCCATCAACCAAGACATCAAGAAATCCATGGCCGATTACAGATCAAAGTTATCGAGCGATGGGAAGATGCAAATCAAGCCTTATCACGCGCCCTCTCCCTCCACCAGCAAATCATCGCAGAAGCAAAAGCTCAATTCAAAATTATGGAGTTTGAATGATCCCAAGTTTCAGAGGAAGAAAAGGATAGCTAGCTACAATGTGTACACCATTGAAGGCAAGGTCAAAGGGTCCGTTAAAAAGAGTGTTAAATGGCTTAAAGATAGCTACACTCGCATGTTTTATGAATGGCGCTGATTTCATATCCCACTAATCTTGACATTCATATTCTACGCTGCCTCCCTCCATCATGGGATGTTTTTATATTTGTATCGAATGCCATAGTAGAATTTTCTTTTGAGCGATTATTATTATTATTTTTTTAATGTTTCTGCTACTACTTTAATGAGTTTTTTTGTTCTTTTTTTCGGTTCAACTTGGCTGTTTCTATTTGTGTAATTTATTGAACTTGCTTAAAGGAATTTGATATGTAATTTGGGAGCGATCGTATTAATTCTGTGTTTATGCTAATATTTGTCTGTAATTGATGGATAAAGTTGGGATCATGCAATCTTGATTATGGTTGTTGATTTTATACTCTTAACAACAACAATGAAAAATCATGCAAAACTGAATAACTAACATGAAAGGTTGTCGTCTATGCTTCTTCTATTTAATTATAAAGTGACAGTTAAACAACATATACATACAACCTCATTATAAAATATATATCATTACCTTTTTTTGAATGATGAGAAGAAAAATTGATTTCTAGACTTCAAGACTCGAGAGCTTCAATGAGCATGATGGAGCTCTTTCACTAAAACTGTATTGGAACTAAAAGTAGCTCGGTAGTTTATTCCATCAGTTCAAATTTTTTGTGATGTGAACTAGATTTACATGAATGCCTTGTGTGAACAAATATTTTTAAAATAATATACAAATAGATTAATTTAAAAATTTTCAATAAAAATATGGTTTAATTTCGAATTTTCTCATTTCACCAACTTAATGTCCAATATTTATATAAAATAATGAATATTAAGTTATTTTGTATTAATGGATTGATATTATAAATTATGTAAAACTAGAATTACACCCGTTCGTTGCACGGTAAATTTATTTACTTTTATATTTTTAAATTGCATATATTCATAAATTTAAATTTGATTTTGATTTATTCAACACCTTATATTTGATTTTATCTTTTAAGTTTATAGTTTTTTAACAATAATATAATATACATCTTCTATTCTAACATATTAAGATAAATGGTATGATTTTCTTGGATAAGTAAAATATATTGGGTACAAAATATTATTAGTTTTAATTTTTTTTAAATAGAAATGTATAGCTGAATGATAGTATATTAATTTTAATAACGAAAATATAATAAAAAAATATACTTATTATTAGGTTTTCTATTCTTTTAATAACGAAAATATAATAAAAAATAATATATAATATAATTAGATTGAGTGAGTTATCAATCTGGAGTATCGTGGTTAGTGTTTTAATTATAATCATTTGTTTATATATTTAAATAATATTCGGGACATTCCTCTTCATTTGTGTAACTTTGCTTCATCAATATATTAGGGAAAATAGGGAAATATATCCCAAACTTTTACAAATTAGGGAAATATATCCCCAAGTTTTTCTGTTAGGGAATTATATCCCAAAGTACAGTTCTGTTAGGGAATTATGTTCTCATGTGCTGACTAAGCAGTTAAGTGTCATGTGGCGCTGAAGTGGTATTTGACTCAATGCCACATGATGTCACATCACCGCCACATGACAAATGACGTGGCATCTTTAATTTTAAAATATAAAAATATTAATTCAAAATAAAAATACTACCTCCGTCCCGCCAGAATAGGCCCTTTTTATTTTGACACATTATTTTCGGAGCTAGTGTTTAGTAGCTAATTGTGGTTAATAATAAAATTGGCAATCGTAATTAACTTATTTAAGACTTAAATAAGTTAATTACGATTGCCAATTTTATTATTAACCACAATTAGCTACTAAACACTAGCTCCGAAAATAATGTGTCAAAATAAAAAGGGCCTATTCTGGCGGGACGGAGGGAGTATAATTTATAAAAGTAAAATTTATATAAATAGTTATTGTCTTATTTCACTCTTTTCTTCAATAATGATTTAATTTTTAATTAATATTTATATAACTTTATTTTCTTCATTACATTATTATTAAAATATAAAATTATACGTTGAGTTATATATATATATATATATATTATATATACAGTATGTATATTAATAATATTTATTTTATTTCGTTCATATAAATAAATGAATATTTATTTTGTATTAAAATATTATTATAAAATAATAATGATAATAATAATAATTCAGATTTTTTATTATTTTAAAAATTCACAAGAAATCTGATTTCTTTTAAAAAAATCAAAATTTATAATTATTATTATTTTATTAATAATATTTTAATACAAAATAAATATTCATTTATTTTTATGAACAAAATAAAATAAATATTATTAATATACATACTATTAGGGGTGTAAATGAACCAAACTTTTCGTGAGCTACTCGGATCTCGACTCGATAAAAGCTCGTTTGAGTTCGTTTAGTAAAGCTTATTTATTAAATGAACCAAACTTGAGCATCATAGTATTCGACTCGTGAGCTCGTGAGCAAGCTCGTTAGCTAAAATTAGTAAGAAATATAAAATAATTACTTTTATAAAAATAATATTTTCATGATTTAAGAGTAACAATAATGATAAATTTATCTAATAATGAAAAAAATCAGAAGTTAGGCATGAATATGATATTTATTTTTTTGGAATAAATAACTCTATCTTCAAAATAATAATGAAAATCTTAAATATATTCTAAATTTAGAAAGTTCGTTTAGGCTCGGTAAAAGTTCGATAACGTTCGTGAACATCAAAGTATTCGATAAAAAATCTCGAAGCTCGACTCGAAACTAAATGAGTCAAACTTGAGCACGACACTACTCGACTCGACTCGGTTCGATTACACCCCTACATACTGTATATAATATATATATATATATATAACTCAAATTATAATTTTATATTTTAATAATAATTAAATGAAAAAATAAAGTAATATAAATATTAATTAAAAATTAAATCATTATTCAAAAAAGAGTAAAATAAGACAATAATTATATATAAATTTTCCTCTTTTTCTATTATATTTTTATTTTTAATTAATATTTATATATTTTAAAATTAAAAATGCCATGTCATTTGCCATGTGGCATTGATGTGGCACCATGTTGTATTGAGTCAAATACCACCTCAGCGCCACATGACACTTAACTGCTTAGTCGGCACAAGAGGACAAAATTCTCTAACAGAACTATACTTTGGGATATAATTCCCTAACAGAAAAACTTGGGGATATATTTTTCTAATTTGTAAAAGATGGGGATAAATTTCCCTATTTTCCCAAATATTAATATAACTATAATATTAATATTATTTGCAGATTTAGATAAATATAATTAAAATTTTATTTTCTTTCCGTCGTGAAATTCATTTATAAAATGTGAAAATGCATTTCTCACAAACTAATAGACTAAATGTTTTCGTGTGAAATATTAATTTATATTCTTATATATTTACATATATCTTTTTATAATTAAATTTCATTATTTAAATAATCTTTTTACAGTGTATGTGTTTGAAGATTAGAAAAATATAAAATCACTCATAACGCGAAATGAAAGTAGGTAACATATTACTTTTGTCCAATAATATTACTTGATTTCGAGTTACAGTAGGTCAGTTGAATGAACTTTAATTAATGCATTATATATATAGAAAAAAAAAAGTTTAATACCCATGAGTTTTATTCTCAATTTATGTATTACAATTTACAAAAAAAAAGTTAGGTTGTTAAAAATTAAAGTTACTATCAAACTCAAAACTCTTTGCTCCAAAAATCAAGTCTAGTATATTCATAAATATAAGTGTGAGACTATATACTCTACAATTCAACCTTCCGAAAAAATGATCCATCATAATAGAATTATGATGAAGTTTTTACCTAATTTATATTATTGTATGAAATTCAAACCTAATAAACTCTTAAAAATGATATTTGTAATTTTGAAAATTTTTTTGGCACAAATAATATCCTCTAACTTATTATCTATTGTATATTTATAATTGTTTTAAATCAATAAGATACTATCTTAATAATAGATTTTTAAAAAAATAGGTCATAAGTAGTAGTATTTTATGAATGAGATAAATTTCATAAATAAGTTAAATATTGTTATATAACTAATATTTATCACTTATTAATATTGTCACATAATTTCTAGTTGTTGCTTGATTACTATGTTGCTTGATTGTGTTTGACTTGTTGCTTGATTTTATATCAACCGTTGATCTCGGTCATCCAATAGGGGAGTGATCATAAGAGAACTCCCCTTACCATGTGAAAATAAGAATTAATCTCGGTCATCCAATTGGTAATCCAACGCTCAAGATTAAATAAATTTCGTCTGCATTATAGTGTAGTAAAACATGCATTAAAGGGTAATTTTGTAATATTTTTTATCTCTCCTCTAAAATCATCCTAAATCTTTAAATGATCATAACTTCTTCGATTTAGATTATTTTTTAATGTATCATATATCAATTTAAAGGTAATTTAATTATCTTTCAAACGAAATCCCTATTGCATATGTTTCGATTTAAAAATCATCGGAAAAAATGAAAATTAGTGATTTTATGCATAATTCTCGTAACAGTACACGAATTCTTATATAATGAATGAAGTTGCACAATATAATGCTTGAAGTTATATTATATAATGCAGAATATGATAGATAAAATGCAATAATTTTTTTCATGCAAGATAAAGAAAAAACTAAAATTCATTATCTTTGCATACTATAGATAATATCATAGTTGTTATAAAAGTTGATCATATATTACTTATTTTTAATTATTTATTTTTTTGTTATATTATATAAATGTATATTACTATATTATATAATGCATGTTTGTTAGGTATATAATGAATGTTTGCTAGGTATATAATGCATGTCGAGGTCAATATAATGCATGAAGTTATATAATGAATACAATTGCACAATATAATGCATGAAATTATAGTATATAATGCAGACTATGATAGATAAAATGCAACATGTTTATTTCAGCGAAATCATCATTCATCATTATATTTGCACGTGTTATGTATTATATAGCAATAACATATGAATTATAATGAAAGTAATATAATTTTTCTTTAAAATAAAAGTAATACCATATATAATATGCATAATTCTCATAACAGTACACAAATCTTTATATAATGAATGCAATAGCACAATATAATGCATGAAGTTACAATATATAATGTTGAATATGATAGATAAAATGCAACATGTTTATTTTAGCGAAATCATCATTCATTATTATACATGCACTTGTTATGTATTATATAGTAATAACATATGTATTATAATGAAAGTTATATAATTTTTCTCTAAAACAAAAGTAATACCATATATAATGGAGGAAGTAATACCGTATAATGATAGTAATATTGTTCTAAAATAAGAGTAATACCATATTATAATGTAGGAAGATGTTTGTTAGGTATATAATGAATTTTTGGTATATAATGCATGTTTCCTACGCATGCGCATATAATGCATGTATGTTAGATATATAATGCATGTCGAGATAGAATATGCAAACAGAATCTTAAATAAGTACAAAATGACAAAAATACCCTATAATGCAGGTTTTTGGGATATAATGACCAAAAATTTTAGTAAAATCCTGAGCATTCATTCATCAAAATCAATGGTGAAGATTGATTCTTATTTCTTATGGTAAGAGTGGTTCTCACTGGATCGCATCCCTATATATATATATATATATATATTAAAGTAGTCAATGACTCACAATACCAATTTAAAAACTTGAAATCATTAAATTGTGATTGACAACTCCAGTAGCTAAATATCACCATCGTCGTCCAACGATTTTTCATCTTTATACCACAATTGAGCTTTTAATGTCAGTAAGTATTGTTTTCAAATCATTCTCTTTATCTTAACAAGTTGTTTGAGGGTTTGTTGAATCATATCATAACAGCCATTGGGATTTTGAAAAAAAAAAAAAAAGAAGAAGAAATCGGGCAACTAGGTCAAGCTGGCAAACGACTTTGACAATTACATTACCCTACTCCTCTATCTCAACCCATCCTAACCTGCTGGCAATGAGTAGGGCATGCATGGCTGCAATGGAGGTTGTTGAAATGGTGCAGAATTTAAAATTTTGAATTCTTGAATATCAAGATTGTTGGGAGAGATAACTACGAAAAGTGTCATAATTAGAAAGTTGTGGGAAGAGAATAACAATATAGTGTGGCAAGTCTTGAACCACAATTTCTGTACATGTTACGTTGCATGAATTTTGTATATGCTACAGTGTTTTTTAATTCTATTTTAAAATATTAGATAGCTTTCACATCCGCCATCTCATACGTTTTGTGAAGGATATAACACTACTACTCATGAATCCCTTGTAATAATTTCCTAACTTCTGTGTGTGTAGGGGTACTACCCAACATGGGAGTGAAAATAAGCAAAGGTCTTTACATCACAAGTTCGGTCAAACTTATTTCATAAATAACTCAACTTAGGCTAATTAAAAAAAGCCTATTAAGTTAAGTAGGCCAAGTCCTAGTTTCAAAATAGACCTACTAAGCTTAAAAAACCGATCCATTTGAAAAGTATTTTCCTTCCGTTTCCATAATATGGTCAAATTTAATCTTGGGCGTTTTTAAAAAATTGTTTAGTATTTAAACAAACTTTCAAGATTACCCTTATTTAAAGTATTAAATAACTTCTCATTTTCATAATATTACATTTAATATTCTAAATTTTCAAAGTTATTCAAGATAAATTACCAGAGAAAAACAATGCAAAATAAAAAAATTCGACTATATAATTGAAATACCCTAAAATTATTACTCGGTCTAAATAATTGGAATGGAGAGAGTATATTCTATAATTGATTAAATATAATTATTATTTGAAATTATAAAAATATATTTGTAATTTTGAAATAAAAATATATAAATAAATTATTTATTACAAAATAATGTATTTATATAAATTATTAAATAGTAGTTATTGAAATTATTTAAAATATTGATAATTTAAAAAATAAAATATAAAATAAGTTCAAATAGATCTTAAATAGGCTAAAAATCAAACTTCACAGAAAAATTAGGTTATGCCTACAAAATGGTTTATTTTACAAATAAGTTGGACTAATGCCTCTCCGAATTATAATAAGCCCAGACTTGAGCTTATATAGCATGATTGCACATTGACTTTCTATTGCAAATTGAACACTACTTTTAAACTCAAATGGTAATTGCCTCACACTCTACTTTTAAACTCAAATGGTAATCATCTCAGACTATGATTTGTGTGTTATTGTACAAGTCAAAAACAACAAAATGCAAAGCATTTGTTGTTGCACAATCCTATGACTAAAATTCAAAACTAGATCAAAATAGTGTAAAGCAAGAGTCCAATTTGGAAGTTGAAGTTCAAGCGAACTTTACTACTTATCCTATCTTACCAGCTATATGTATGGTTATGTTGCCTCTCCTAAATGATATGTGTGGATTATGTTGACAACTTTTTCTTCCGTTTCTTTGCAGTCTTGGCAAGAGCATCACAAATCTCCCGTTTGCGCTTGGAGACGATGTTGTTATCATGAATTTCAGCAGCACCATGACTAGTTTTGTCACCCTTGCTCGAGCTTTTTGGCCGACTGTTTAAAATTTCCTTCGTGAAAAACTTCAACCTCCATAGCGTTGATTCACTCTAATAAAAGATAAGAGTCAGGGGTCAGCATATGTGCCAAAATCAGCTATACTACAAATGATATGAGTAAGTGCTGATCAGGTGTCTATGCAAATACCAGAAATAATATAGTAACCAAAAGTGTAGTAGTTTGACTGTACCTCTCAACCCTAAGTGGGTGACTCTCAGTTCCAACTTTATATTATAACTCAATTTCTAAAAAGTGAAATAGAATGGTAAGTGTAGGGTGTTGATCAGGTTGAGGTTTGGAGTGTGTGTGCGTGAGAGAGAGATCGGGGGGGGTACTGCTAGAACGATACCAGTAGAGGGTGTGGACGCAGTTAAAAGAGAGAGAGAGTGAGGTTACCACAAGTGAAAACACCAACTACTGGTAATGTTAATAAGTACAGGGTGTTGACAATAACCTGAGCATCTAAATCAAGCTCCACCTCTTCAGCGTTTGATTGGAAGTTGAGATTACTTTGAGCTACAATCTCCAGTGCCTTGCTGAGATCTTCAGGTGACAATTTGGAGAGGGTAACTCCTAGCTTCCTTTTCTCCATTGAAGATATGCGCCTGTACGAATTTTCTCATTCAAATGTGTGATCAAAGAAATAAGATTTCATGAATTTCAGCAAAGTTTAGAGGACAAATGGACAAGCAAAGTTTAATCATTCCAAAGATAACAAAATTAAGGTTCTAAGAGATAATCAACTAACACCAATTATGGCTTCTTAGAAGGTTTGGATTCTCTGGGCAGCCACATTCATCATGAGGAAACACTGTTGTAGTAGTTGATCTTTCTACGTGACCATCCTAGGTTGAGTTCCAAGACAGAGAAAGAATAAACAAGGAATGAAGAATTACTCCTAGACTTGCTTTTCTATAGTACTCCAATGAAAAGCCAAATAAACTCTAACAAGTTGACTTGAAGGGGGAAATACAACTAAACAAGTATAATGCATTGAGGGGAGTGATCAAGAGAGTAGATCTTTAGTAGGACGGATGGGTTAAGAGGTGAAACGATAAGCTCAACTGAAAATTCATTAACAAGTAGACTAACCTGCACTTTTTAACCACCATTTCTCGGAGCTCTTCTATATGCACATCAATGTCATGAAGCTGAAACACATACAGGAGAAATAGAGCATTAATGAATAAGAACATCTACATGACTCCGAGAAATCTCTTTTCTTCATCATGTAACTACAAACTAAGAAATTATCTCACCTCAGTATTTAAATCCCTGGCCAACTTTGCATGAGCTGCCTCCTGAGCAAGCTGCGCACTGATTTCTGCTTCAGCTTCCTCCTGTTCTCGTTTGTCTTCCTAAAATACAGATGTTATGATCAGTCTCTAATGCATTAGATGTATCAGTTTCTTTCGGAAAATGCGAGGAAAGATGAACTTCTATGTGGTGGTTGATATATGTTGGGAAACCCGGAGTACTTAAAAAGGAGAGAGAAGGATCACAGCTAAGTGAAGGTTGTAAAATAGTAGGTACAAACATTATAATCAGGACTCAAATGTATATTTTATCAGCTACAGATCCCTGACCTCTTCTGTAACTTTCGGTAAAAACTGTAGCCACTTCTCCTCAAAATTTTCCAGTAATGTCTTGGCCATTACATGAACATCACTCTTCTCGTCGTTGTACTTCATGGCATTTTTAAAGACCAACCGCACATCCGAATATATCTCACGTACATGCTTATATCCAATACCATCCTTGGCTTCCATTTGGTTTTTTATAGTGCTGAAGTCCATTGGCCTGTCAATAATCTGACATATACAATTCACAAAGATTTAATACAAGTATATAATCAGACATTAAAAAGTATAAGCCAATAGGTTGGAATGAAAGCATTAGTGTGACTTCCACAACTAAGAATAAGATGTAAAACTGCTTCTCAAACTAGAACATTTAACTTAGGCCACAAAATTCAAATTTGAGTGTAAAACATACACAAATGCTAATAACACCGCATCTATCATATCACAATTTTGCTCAGTTCTATCTTTATTTGCATTTGAAACCTGGCAATAGTTATTTTTACAGCACAACTGCTTTAGACAATTGCCAACTATGAATCCATTAAAGAATTGTCAAAGAATCAATCGCTGTTGATACTGGTATGGTAGAATTGGCAAGTGAATAATTCAATCACATACTTCTGGAATCCATTCCAAAGATCTTTTCAAGGTTTTTCAGACCTGTACACCTCGAGTCCTACACCTCATGGAAACACCATGGCCATATCAATGTGGACTGCGGTGGGGTTAAGCTTTTTCCCTCTGCTCCAATTAACATTTGAAACAACAATTAATATTACTCCTTTGCTTTTTATGAGTAACTCTTACTATTTTCCAGTTGAACAGGGAAGTTATATTTAATATTTATTGAACAATAATGTAGTGGAACTCATCCCATTCCAACAAAGTTGAGAAGGGACGAGAGATAGAAATACAGATCTAGTAACCTATCAACTGAAACTAAGCTCACATGTAATCATAGAAGTTCATATGTGGAGCCAAACTCAAGATTGAAGATGTTTTATGAATATTGACATGTATATCTATATCTTACATGTACCCTTTTTATTAATAAGTGTGACAATGGGAGCAGAAGGAAGGTGATTAGTTATCCAGTTACATGAAATAAGGCTGTATGTGTAATTATTAGGAAAAGAAGCATGGATTACCTGATAGTAATCATTCAACTTAAGTCCTTCAACATCTACCGGTTGCATAAAGGGCCAAGCCCACTTGTGCTGCGTCATCTATAACACTAGAAAAAGAACATGATAAATCTTTATCCCTCAAATGTCATTGTTTATAAAGAAGAAAATAAATAGCAGAAAAAGTAAGATACGCACACAAAAAGAAACACCAAATTGTGTAGTTATACCAGGCTACATTTGAGAAAAATGTGGGAGGTCATCCCCTAGAAAAGAAACAAAGTTGAGGTGAAAATACCATCAGGACACATGCAAAGTGTATCAATGGCGAGGAGCAAGGAAGTGACCTTTCAATTAAGTCATAATTTGTTATTCAATTATGATTTATTGATTGTTATGGCTTAATTAGATAAGTCAGGCTCTTTCATGGCCTATTAATGGTAGCACTTAAGCATGTTGTTTCAAAGGTTTCAGTGTCTTGTGAACTTACTATTATTGGCAGGCATTTAGATCTCCGAAGAGAGGTATTAGAGAGTTGAGTTTGACTGTTGTTACCAAAGATCCTTTCACTCAAATAATTTGGTAAGACTTTTTGGTCTCTTTATGCTCACAAATTCGTCAAACATGGTGTGGCTTGTGGAAGGGTAAGATAAGTGTTTTGTTTCTATGGATACTCATATGTAGCTTGACTTTAATCAATGATTATTGCAAACAAGTGAGAATGTTCGAACTGTTAGAATGAATCTGACAGGTCGAACCAAATTGTGAGTGAAGGGAGCTCTCCATGATCAAAGTTGTATAGATATATGTGAATATATCTTTTTGATATCGTCAATATTTTATTTTCCCTGATGATATTTTATATCCCTAGATTAGACTTGTCTACTATAGATAGGTGCATTGGTTTGGTCATTAATAATACAATATAGAGATTTCCTCAACTTATGTTTTTGTTCAATATGTTTCGTTAACAACAGTAACTACATAAATTTCTCTTAAAAGAAGTTAGCATTTGCCTAGTCTCACATAAACATTTCCCGATAACACATGCGCTCACAAGACAATGAACCCTAGAAATAACATGCGTAAATACTACTGATATGGCCCATGCAAGAGTCTGACTCAAATAAATTCAACCCAAACAAATAATATTCATAAAGGTAATTATTAGTCAATTCCGTTTAATAATCAACTTGAAGCAATAATAAAAAATAAAGGAACAGATCCCTTCAGTAGCCCCTACTAGCAAATTAAGAGAAAGATTTCCATAAAAATGCTTGCTCTCTACATTGTGAGATTTGCTACGTCCATGACTCACCGGTGCCACTAAAGTCAGATCTGAAAGAGATAATACAAAGCCTTCCACTGATAGTTTTCACTTCATTCACTTGCATTCATGGCCTCAAACAAGACCATCAGCTCAGTTAAGGCATCTTTGTAACTCTACCCAAAATCAGAACTCCCAAAATGGCTGTTGCTCTAGTCAGATAACTCTGGCGAGCATATATACCATTGAGATAGGCAAAGACTTTATAGGTCGTGTGTTCCATGAGACTGAAGTGGGTGATGGCTGTGAGGGTGAGGCATGGAAGAATGCAGTACAAATAGCAGCGGTGGAATCCACGGCACTTTTTCAAACCACAGCTGGAGAATTGAGCGGTAGCATGAATAAGAGTAGTGGGGCACAATGAATGCGAGAAGAAGCAAACATTCTGCTTGTAATTTTTTTCAGCCTTTGCAGGCCTCGGTGCAATAGCAGGAGGGATGAAGCCAAGCCTCAAATATGCCATGCAAGAGCTCGCAGTTGTCGCATTTGCTGTTGTGGCTTTGGTTTTTTGGAATTCGAAGCAACAGTGTTGCAAGAATAGTACAACAGCATGTTGCAAATGCAGGCCTTCTCGCCCACATGGGCAAAGGGGCAATCATCCAGTCATAGCTGTTGTTACAATTGCGTTTCCAAACCATGAATTCGTACATGCAGAAATGATAGGCGTTGTCAGCATCCATCATGGGGGAATCAGCAAATATGTCATCGGGTGAGAAGCAACAAACACACTTTTCTTAGAAATAGTTGGGGCTGTACTTTTATTTTTAAACAATCCTGGCAAAGTGATGATTCCATACAAAGTTTTTAGAAAATAGAATTAAGCCTTGACATTGCCATAGCATTACACCTCATGGCTGATTTGGGGCGTAGGTCTAATTGTCATAATAATAAACCTTTTTCTTGATATATAATACTAAACTTATTTCCTAGTTGGAGTTCATAAACTCATAAAATAAACAAACCCAGATATAGTCTTGCCAAAAGTTCTCTACAAGTTAGACCCTGGTCATTTGACTTAATTTTCATACAAGATATCCAAATATGTTCCTAAAGAATTGGGGCAGGCGGAGACAAAGAGAGGTGGGGCAGCAACATGATGGAGAAGACGACCGGTGTTGAACCTTCTGTTGAAGGAGAGTACTTGCAGATGTCATGACATTTTATCTACCAAGAGAGTACATTGTTGCGACTCGCATGGAGTGAGACACGAGCGAGTTCTGTTCGATTTTTGGGATTTATAGGATTCGTAGTAACATGCTCAACAGGCCATAAAAAAAATAGAAAGCACAACAAATTACAATTATGAACCAAAAAACACCCAAAAAGGCTGACAAATCTGAGGCAGAAGCCTCATAGAGCAGAGGAGTCGCGTAACCGCAGTGGCGGTTTCCCACAGCCTCTCCTTGAGGCATAAGCCTCATAAAATTTTAAAACCATGGATATAGTAAGTGAGACTATTCAGTAGCTTAACTCAAGAAACTTGCCTGTCTAAATATACTTCCAAACTGGCGCATAAGGTCTTGCATTCTCTTAGCTGCAGTAGCCTCCCTACGTGAAGCATCATGCTGTAGTTTCTTCATGCTTGGAATATGCTTCTCCTTCTCCTTCTCCTTTAACATTAAAGAATTTCCAGATGTGTTCGGAATTTTTATTGTAGTATTCGTGTAAAACTGTTCAACTTCATCTACTCTTTGCTCAAGCTGCAAGGGAGAGAAAACAAATAATGAATTTATGACCAGTTAAATATCGCTAGATAATTCCCATGTAACACAGTTTAATGATTGAGGCATCAGGATATATTGGACAAGTAGAGAAATTAAATATTAGTGTATTGCAAAAAGAAAATATGCCAGCGAGAATCGACAAGCTAACACAAGTTGAGATCTTAAAATCAGATGTTATCACCATTTCAATTTACAAGATCTAAAGCCATACGAAGAGCTAATATGATATATAAATACATGAAAACAGCATTATCCGAAATTAGGGATACTAAATCTTGAAGGCACAGTAATAATGGAAATTTAGACTAATGTAAATTCATCAAATACTTACTTTCTCGACCTTTGCAAACAGCTCGTCAACTTTATTCTTATAATCATCTGTTTCAACAGGAATATCTTCCATCGCCATTTCTCTCAAGTTTGCAGCATCATTATTTGATGCGTTTACCAGATCCGTCTATCATTGATAAAAGATAAACTTAATTCAGTTCCAACTATCATCATCTAGCAGCCATTACAACTTACCTGGCTGAAAATTGCAACTAACTAAACCGGAGTTTTGATCAACAAATTGGAGAAACCATATAGCAATAGAGGAAGAGTCAGGAATGATGGAGAGGGTTATATCGGGTCTGAAACTGAAGCAACCCATTACTTTGGCCCAATCTCAAAAGCTGAAAATCCAGAAGTTATGGAGGATCCAGTTTCCTTGAAAAGGTCAACCAGGTAGGAGAAAATTGTATGAATGTCAATCGGGCTAACTCGTTAGGTTTCTAGCCAACCTTATTGGTTAGCGGGCTAATAGGTCAGCATCAGCCGAGCTCAATTTAATTTTTTTTCACAGTTCGTGACCCTAACCCTAATCCTTAAGTTTTCAGGCTATCCCAACGGGTAGGGTAATTTTTTACGAATATTTTTTATGGGTGTAGTTTATTTTATTTGCTTCTGAAAATGAAAATGAAAATTCAATTAACATCAATATTCTAAAAATAAATTATCAAATCAACAATAACATTATAATTTAACAAGTTTAATTAATCATAACATGTCCTCAAAAGACAATCAATTTTAGCAAACAAGAGAAAATTCACAATCATAGCTAGTTCTCAAAATCAGAATTACATTCAAGCAGAAAAAAAATTCACAATCAGAACTAGATTAAATAATTATGGAGAATAAGAGGAAGTTCGTTATATCCATAATACAAGGAAGGAAATGTTGTCTAGACGCTTTACAAGTTTCTTTTCTTTTTTTTTTTTTTTTTTGTGCTTTCCTGGAAAATTTACCTCAGACATTCCGTCGAACACTCGGCGGTCATAAATTCATGTCAGCCGCAAAAAGATCATCAGGTCTTTGGCCTAATCTGATTGGAAAATATTCAATTATGTTTCGAAACAGTAACCATCCTAGTATTTTGTACAAACAATAAGCAATTGAAACTATAATTTCTTGAAATTAAGCAGCAAACACTTGAGGGATCAACAAAAGACAATATAACAAAATTATGGACAATAAGAGTTAATACTTATCATCTAAATGCACATAACAGCCTGACATACATGTAATAGTTTTGCAAAATTATCAGTTCCTACCACGCTCGATGTACCCCGGACAACAAGAGATGGACAAATGCTACGCTGAGATGGGGCGCCGGTCGGGGGAACAGGTACGCCGGTCAGAGACGTTGAGGGGGCGGCGCAGTAAGATACGAGATGGGGCGCCGGTCGGAGGGGCTGAGTGAGGACGGCGGTGAACTGAGTGAGGAACGAATGAATGTGTGGAATTTTAATTTAGGTTTGACTTAGCTACATTTTATGTTGTTTAATATTAAACCTTAATATGTAGCATTAATATTTAATTTTTCCCGAAAAATAAGGGAAAATTATCAAAAATACTTTAATTATAAAAAATATCCTATTATTTCTCCTTCTTTGAATTATACTTTAATGTTTCATTTTTTCAATTAAAAATACCATCAACTATATAAAGTACCCTAATATTTTCTTTATCATTGAATTATACCCTAATATTTAGGGATGTCAATCGGGCTAACCCATCGGGTTTCGGGTCAGCCCTGTCGGGCTGCGGGTTAATCGGTCCGGGTCAAATCGGGCTAAAATTTTTTCGGGCTAAAAAATGTTGACCCTAATCCGTCGATTTTCGGGCTAGCCCGTCTGGCCAATGAATTTATTAATTATTTTTTATTTTTAATACATTTTCACTCTTTTAATATTTTAAATAATAAAAAATAAACAAAATACTACTTTTTTCTTATAAAAAATACAAAACACATCACAAACTCTTATATAATGATTATTAACTATTAAAAATATATTATTTTTAATTTTAGCAATATTTAAATATATTTTAAATTCGTAAGTAAATAAACTTAACTATGTATTGAATACTATTTGAACTAAATACATTATATAACTTAAAATTTAATTAATATATATGATCTTAAATATCAAAAGTAGATTTTAGTACTATAATTATGATAGATATATTAATAAAAAAGTAACCTGGTTAATCGGGCCAACCCATCGATTTTCGGGCTTCGGGTTATTCGGTCTAAGGCTCTTCGGGCTAAAATATTTTGACCCTAACCCGTATTTTAGCTCAGGTTAATCGGGCCAACCTGCGGGTTTCGGGCTAAATTGACATCCCTACTAATATTTGAAATTGATGTTAAAATTTTTATGAATCATAAATTAAATAATGTGACATTTCCATTTTTTTGGTATATATGTGGCATATAGTGTATTAAAATTTTAACACCGTTAGCGACGTAGGGTATTTTTAATTGACAGAAGCAAACATTAGGATATAATTCAATGATATGAGAAACTTTAGGATATATTTCATAGTAAAGGGTATTTTTAGTTGGCAAAATGAAACTTTATGATATAATTCAAGGAAAAGCAAACATTATGATATTTTTTATAGTTGACCAATACTATAAGGTATTTTTCATAATTTTTCCAAAAAATAAAAACAATTTTTTTTTATTTTTTTTTCTGGACAGACGGGCTGGATCTTGACATGAACGGTCTAGTCCGTTGAACTCAGCCTGTTTAATTCGATTTTTTTTTTTTTAGTTCAATTTTTTTTAAACTCTCGTATCTATCCAAAACGCATTCACAATCTTGGTTTCTGCCAAGAGAGGTTTTGTATCCATTCTCTTGTGTATCCCCTTATACATCAAAATTTGTATTTAAAATTATCCAATATAATATTTGATTCGTGCAAATATCCTAAATAGTTAATAATTATTCAATGATCAAGACTTTTCCATTTAATTTTGTTGGAAAGAATCAATCACAAGATCAAAATGGAGGAAAGAATCACAAATCACAAGATTGGATCCAATCAGATCATAAATTTATTAGATTGATTTATTTCCTTATTTAGTGTTCATCATCTCTATAAAAAGAGATCATTGTACAATTGATTGATATATACAAAAACAAAGTATCAAGAATCCTTCTCATTCCTCTACCATGCCTTTCTACTACGTTTCAAACATGGTATCAGAGCAGGATTAAATTCCTGGCTCTGTTAACCCAAAATCCAAAAAAAAAAATAATAATAAAAATAAAAATCGTTGGCTCAGAAAATACTCAGCCATCAACCTGCAACCAGATGGATCTAGCAGTTCAACAAATAACCATAAACAATGAGAGCCTTGGGTTCAAATTGCAGATCGTCGGGTTTGCGTCGACCTCTAACCGCGGCGGGCAGAACCGGAAAACAAAACCAACAAACCCAAGGACCAAGATCGACAGATCCAAGCTTGTGTGTTCGCACTGTGGAATGCGAAAACACACAAGAGAGCAGTGCTTCCAGATCGTGGGATATCCAGAATGGTGGGACGACGGACGGAGAACGACGAAGGGAAACATCGCCGCAGTCAGTCCAGCCGGCGGCGGCGAGAACACCGAACCACACCACCGGCCCGATGCTTCCATCGCCGCCGTCGGATTTGGAGGAGCAGCGGCAAGAACCGGCGTCGGAGAGAACGGCGGGCACGTCGTCGACGGGCTTGCAGCGCCGGAAGGAGAAGGCGACGTCGCTGGAAGGGGCCACGTCTACGTCGCTGACCACCTCGCCGGAAGGGACGGCGGCAGAGGCCGCGCCGGATGGAGCAGAATCCGCGTCACCGGGGGCGTCGTCGGTTCTGGAGGAGCGGCGGCGAGAGGCGCCGAGGCAGATGGCGCGAGAACCAGCGCCGGAAGGGGCGTCGCAGCGGCGAGAATCAGCGCCGCTGGGGGCACCCGTCCTGGAGGAACAGCGGCCGAGGCAGACGACGGCCGTGCAGGGCGGATGAACTGGGCAGACGGAGCCCCGGCAACGGTTATCGCCGGTGAAGGTGAGCAGGCGATGGTGACGAGAATTGGAGAGGAGGGGGGCGGCGAGTTCGTCGAAGGTAAAGGGTTTGGATTACATCCAAACCCTAATTTTAATAATACATGTTGTGTTTGCAATTCAGTCCCTGGATTTCTAACTCCTTTAATTCAGCCCCCCCATCCTTTTAAAAACCTAAATAACTACCCATCCTTATGTAATTACACTTGCAAAATTAAATCCATACCAAAACCTTTTTTCCAAGGATGGATTTTTGACTGTGGAGCTACCGACACTATGTCCTTTGATAGAAAAGATTTTTTAAACCTGTCAAAATCCACTAAAACACATATCCAAACCGCTAGTGGTGACTTGATAGAAGTAGTAGGATCTGGTACGATTCAAATATCCCCGTCCTTATACCTCTCGAATTGCCTATTTGTTCCTTCTCTCTCACACAAACTCTTATCCATTAGCCATATTACCCGTGACTTAAACTGTACACTTCTCATACACCCGTCCTTTTGTATCTTGTAGGATATCAGGACGAAGAAGATCATTGGGCGTGGCACTGAGAAGCAAGGATTGTACTGTGTCGATGAGGTCGAGCAGAATGGTACTACATTACTCACTCATTCAGCTAATAAAAACTTGTGGTTATGGCATAGGAGGTTAGATCACCCTTCTAGAGGGTATTTGAAATTATTGTTTCCTGATTTGGTTCAAAACTCTATTTTTTCTTGCGATACTTGTGTTATGGCCAAAAGCCACAGACATCCTTTCCGACCTAACAATAAACGAGTTGATCATATATTCTCTCTTGTTCACTCTGATGTGTGGGGACCTGCTCCAATTTTGGGTGGTAGTCGTTTTAAATACTTTCTCTTGTTTGTTGATGATTGTTCTAGGATGACGTGGATTTATTTTTTAGAGAACAAATCCCAAGTTTTCGAAAAAATAACTCTGTTTTATGCCATGGTCCAAACTCAATTTAACAAGAAAATTCAAATTCTCCGTTCTGATAACGGCAGGGAATTCGTTAATTCCTCTGTACTCAACTTCTGTCAACAAAAAGGCATAATACACCAAACCTCCTGTTCCTATACCCCCGAACAAAATGGGGTCGTAGAAAGGAAAAACAGGATCATTCTAGAAATGACCCGTGCCATTATGATTGATTCTTGTGTTCCCACCACCTTATGGCCAGAAGCAGTTGCAACTAGTGTCTATCTTCTAAACAGACTACCAACCAAGGTTCTCCAATTTCAAACTCCTCTTCAACACCTCTCTTCCCATGTTACCATTCCTTCAGCCCTTACTCTTGAACCTAGAATTTTTGGCTGTTCCGTCTTCGTGCACATTCCAAAGCACGAGCGAACCAAATTCTCGCCGTGTGCTGAAAAGTGTGTATTCGTGGGATATGGGATAAATCAGAAAGGGTATAGGTGTTATAACCCAAAAACCCGGCAAGTCATTACTACCATTCATTGTGACTTTTTTGAAACCGAGTATTTCTACCGGAGCCATTTTGGCGGTCAGGGGGAGAACAAACAGGAAACTATTGACCCCCTAAACTGGCTAACCAATTTTCCTACATCTGATCATCTGCACATACCATCTGATCAACCCTCAGAGGACTCAGTACAACCCGAGCTCGGGGTGTCACCTCCAAGATCTCCTGAAATATTGATATCCTTGGGAAATAATGGTAACATTTCT
Organism: Plectranthus barbatus; assembly: GCA_026898455.1. Taxonomy (NCBI): domain Eukaryota; kingdom Viridiplantae; phylum Streptophyta; class Magnoliopsida; order Lamiales; family Lamiaceae; genus Plectranthus; species Plectranthus barbatus. Next base: position 90,639 of record JAPKLW010001102.1, read on the forward strand.
TCACTCCCTTCTGAATTACCCAATCCTGATATACCCAGCTTTTATCTTCCACCTAATATACCCGGTGAATTAAGGGAGCCGGAACCCGAGACTGTTTTGCAGGAACAATATGTACTTCCTCCCCGGAGCACAAGAGGCATACCTCCTAAACGATATTCCCCTGAAAAAGAGAGTCGAAGAAGCAAGTACCCTATTGGTTCCATTGCCCGAGTCAACCTCTCTAAAGAAGCCACAGCCTATGAAAAATCCTTGTATACTGAGGAGATACCTCCCTCTGAGGTAGAAGCACTGAGGATTCCACACTGGAGAGAAGTGATTCAGAAAGAGATGGATGCTCTTGCCAGGACTAACACCTATGATAAATGCCAACTGCCCGAAGGGAAGAAACCTATTGGGTGTAGATGGGTTTTCACCATTAAAAGGAAACCAGATGGATCCATTGAGCGATATAAGGCTCGGTTAGTCGCTAAAGGGTACACTCAGACCTATGGTATTGACTATTCCGAGACTTTCTCTCCAGTGGCCAAAATGAACACAGTCAGGGTTTTGCTTTCTATTGCTGCGTCTAAGGATTGGGCCCTCCATCAGTTCGATGTCACGAATGCCTTTTTACATGGAGATCTGAAAGAAGAAGCCTACATGCTCCCACCCCCCGGGTTCTCTCATGAATTTAGGAAAGGTGAAGTCTGCAGGCTCAAGAAAACTCTTTATGGTCTCAAACAATCTCCTAGAGCATGGTTTGGGAGATTTACTGCCGTTATGAAGAAATTGGGTTTTCTACAAAGCAACTCTGATCATACTCTCTTTATCAAACGAAGAGGGAACCTCCTGACATGCCTTATCATTTATGTCGACGACATGATCTTGACCGGGAATGATACAGAAGAAATTGGCAAGTTAAAGACAAACTTGTTCAAGGAATTTGAGATGAAGGATTTGGGAAGGTTGAAATATTTCCTTGGCATTGAGGTTCTTAGGTCAAAACAAGGTATTTTTATCAGTCAGAAGAAGTATACGCTTGATCTTATTGTTGAAACTGGGCTTCTAGACTGTAAAGCAGCCGCAACTCCAATTGTTGTTAACCATGGGCTCCGGATCAGAGAAGGGGCCGAATTGGTCGATCGAGGTCAATATCAACGACTAGTGGGACGCCTCATCTATCTCTCCCACACCCGACCAGACATATCATATGCTGTTGGAATTGTGAGTCAGTTCATGCACCATCCTCAAACCGAACATATGGAGGCTGCTCTGAGGATAGTCAAATATCTAAAGGGTACCTTCGATTTTGGCATTCTCTTCAGAAAATCCGACAATCTTGAGATCCAGGTTTACACCGATGCAGACTGGGCAGGAAATCCGGTCGATAGGAGATCTACCGCCGGTTACTTTGCTCTTGTTGGGGGAAATCTTGTTTCGTGGAGAAGTAAGAAGCAAAAGGTGGTTGCACTGTCCAGTGCAGAAGCTGAATTTAGAGGAATTAAGAGTGGTCTAACTGAAGTCCTATGGTTAAGGAAACTGATGAAAGAACTTGCCTGTTCTCTGGAAAGACCTGTCGACTTCTTTGTGACAACAAGGCTGCTATAAGCATCTCCAACAACCCTGTCCAACATGATCGGACAAAACATGTGGAGGTAGATCGACATTTTATAAAAGAGAAGATTGAGGATGGTACAATTGCTCTTCCGTATGTCTCCTCGAAAAATCAGCTGGCTGACATTCTGACCAAAACAGTGGATTCTAAGAGCCTTTCGGATGTTTTAGTCAAGTTAAATATCGGCAATCCCGATACTTAACTTGAGGGGGAGTGTTGGAAAGAATCAATCACAAGATCAAAATGGAGGAAAGAATCACAAATCACAAGATTGGATCCAATCAGATCATAAATTTATTAGATTGATTTATTTCCTTATTTAGTGTTCATCATCTCTATAAAAAGAGATCATTGTACAATTGATTGATATATACAAAAACAAAGTATCAAGAATCCTTCTCATTCCTCTACCATGCCTTTCTACTACGTTTCAAACAAATTTCTTTTGGATTCGAGATCGCTGCACTTGCTGTTTAACGTTACTTTTTTAACTTATATAACTAAATTCACTCTCGCTATCTGCAAAGTAAATTATTACATTAGTAGTCGCGTCAAATTTAATGAATATTATTACATAAGAGTGATTTTTTAAGGTTTTTTACAACTAAATTGACTATTTTCAAATATTATCACTATTATTGCCTATAATATTTTGTCATATCTAATGTTAGAGGTGATCACAAGTCGAGTCGAGTATGATTAGGCATTTATGATATAATTGATAAGATTATATGTTAATATTTTTAGTAATTCTTTAAATAAGTTAAATTATTCATTAATATTATATTTTAATATATTATATTATAAATTATTTTGTATATTATATGTTCAATTATATATACAAACTTAATAAAAATAAAAAGAAGTAGATTGTATTATTTAAAAAATAGTAAATATAATAAATTAGTCAAATGTAATATTTCAAAGAAAAAATCACAAATAAAACTCAATAGATTCTCGTTATTTTTTTATATATCTATAAAAGAAAAAGTAAATAAAATAAAAATGACAAAATTGTGATTTTGTTAAATCTTTTTTTTAATATAGGGAAAATAAGTAAATCTACCCCAAACTTTGAATGAGTTCCCAATTTTATCCTTAACTTTTATATATAACAATTTCAGACTTCTATATCTATATATATATTAAAGTAAGGCCGGAGAAAAATAAGGTAAGTTTGAGTTGCATTAATTATTCATTAATTAACTGGTTAGTTTTAAAATTAATAAGTAAAACATTCTATAATTATAAATAGTATTATACACTTCTTTATTTACATTAACATTTATGATTTAATCTATAATTGATATTTATAATTAATATATGACAAGTTTATACATTAGTGAATATTCAATTAAAGATAGATCATATCTCAATAAATATGAATCAGTAGATTATATTTATTAGTTAACAGCAATAGTTGTGTACAAATATTTTTTGTACAAATTATTTACTTTTCTGTTTACATAAAATCTTTTGCTTTATTATTTAAGAATAAATTATATTCGAATACATACTAATAATTATGTTAGTGTAAATGATATTTATTTTATTATAATATGTAATTATTTATTGAATGGGTATCAATTTAAAATTAAATTATGATATTCATGGAAAAAAATAAATTATGATTGAGTTTAGAATAAATGTTGACACTTATCGTAAATATCAATTATTTATTTAACAAAATTCTATTTTAACTAATCTAATATATTTGGTACGGTTATGTATTAATGTATCAAAATATTTTTTCTCTTTAATTATTTTCAATTAAATTGCATCAAATCTCAATAAAAATCAATTAGAATATTATATTTATTAATTAAGGAAATAATATTCATGTAAAAAAATAAAAAAAAATATTGAATCGTTTATTAAAAAAATTTGCTTTGAAATAAATTTAAATTACGTCAATTTATCGTAGTTAAGTAATGAATAACTACAATCATATTTTTTATTTTAAAATTTAAACAATAGATAAATATGATTAAAGTATGTGATTAGAAATCAAAATATCATTCAAGTGGTCACAAACAGTTTGATAGATTAAAATTTGAAAAATAATACTGTAAAAAAAGAAAGCAAAGCATGAAGATAAAAGGTTTTGTATTCCTTGAAATAAAAGTGCATGTTTCTATTTTATTTTGAAAAGTATGAAAATTGGATCCGATTTCTTGTTATTCCTTTTGATACGAAAATTTTCAAATAAATATATGAAAATAAGGCAGCTAATATGTAGTGTTATTCTTATTTCCTTAAATTTTAAAAAATCATATTTGAGAATTAAGTATATTTCATTTTATTAATATACATTATATTTAAATATATATAGATTATCGTACATCATTTTTTTCCTAGAAAAGTGAGCATAGAAATGGTTTTTCAATTATTTATATTTAATTATTAAAAAAGAATTAGGTTAATTATATTGAATACTATAACTAAACAAGCAAATAAAAATATCAATACTCAGTTTTTACCTATTTTTCAATTAAATATATAAGTATAACTCTTGAAATATTGATGAGATTATTAGTTTCTAATCATGGCCAAAATAATTAAATTCTAAATCATATGTCAATATATTGACATTATGAATATGAATACCGTATACTATTACTTATCAAAAAATTATAAAATAAGATTTGACAAATTAATAAAAATAAATAAAATGGGTATCAATATAATATCACTTATTCACACAGGGGCGGAGACGAAATATGGTTGGGGGGCAGCGCCCCACGAGCTAAAAACATTTTTTAGTTATATTTTTTTAAAAAATTATAAATCCTGATCCACGAGATGTAGTCGAGCCTCTATAATCCTTTGAATCAGTATTCATCCCATTTTATATATGCTATATAAATAATTGATAATTTTATATTGTATTTCAAATTACTATATAAAAATTAATAGTTTATACATTTTTAAAATTAATATTATTTTAGTTTAAATAAAATATGAAATGAATATCATTTTAATACAAATAATTAACGTTCCCACGCATCGCGTGGGTAGCAACACTAGTAAACTTTAAATGAGTTCCCAATTTTATCTCAAACTTCTAAATATAACAATTTAGTCTAAACTTTGAATTTTTCCCACATGTCACTATTTAAGCATAAAAAATCTTTCATGAACACAAATAATTACATATCTATATCTATATATATATTAAAACAATACCGGATGATAAATATAGAAAATTATAGTTCATTAATGATTCATTAATTGAACTATTCAATTAATTAATAATGAAGTAAGATTTCCGTATATAATTATACATCAGAATATTATTGCATTTTTTTCTATAAATGAGTGTATTTATAGTGCAAAAAATGGTAATAATAAATTATAGATTTGATTTGAAATTCTTTAATAAAATGTTGATTTTATGTATCAATTAATTTCATATTACTTTATTACATAAATGGGGAAAAAATCAATTCTTCAACGTTTTATCAAATTATATATATAATTTGGGTTATGTAAGATTAATAAGTTATGATTTTTATTTACTAACTTTTTTATTTAATTAGCGTACATTATAAACAAATACGCAATAAATTAATCATGATTATTTCTAATTTTCTACATTTAGGGTTGAGAATTAATCACAAACTGAATATTAGAAATTCTAAGTAATTCTATTTTAAGATCTTAGATATTCATGGAATTTGCATATTTAAGGAATATATCCATGCATATATTTGATTTCATAAATCAATGATTGATTAATTTTTAATTAATTATTCTTTCCTAATCATGATACTTTCTAATCTATCTTAAATCATAAAAATCATGCGTAGTTCTATTTTAAAATAATATTATATATATATATATATATTGAATATGCAAATAAAAAATAATTATTTAAAAACCCCAATAAATTATATGAAATTTATCAGATTTAGCTTTGTTCTCTTCTTTTTTTATATATATAGATCAAAGATTTTACTTTGATTTCATTTCACGTTTAAGCAAATAAATTATAATATTAATATATGTAATTTTAAAAATAAATAATATTAATATATGTTATTTTAAATATTTTATCCGTTTATAAATCCTACTAAAAGCAATGTTAAAAAATAAGGAAAGTAATAAATAAATAAGATATTCCCTCATGTGCCATAAAAAAATGTCAACGATAAATTAATGATATTAAACTATAGAATCATGGGAATTCATTATTTTATGATTGTACACAAAAATTACGTATATAATATTTTTTTTGATATACTTATACAAATTATAAACCTTTATAAATAGATAGAAATAGAATACAATGTAATATGTATGGAAACTCATATATTATTTTAAAATTTATTTAAATGATATAATCGACAAGTATATCATTTATATTTAAAAATCCAATAAATTAATTATTTAATTAATTTTAAAGATAATTTCACATGATAGATAATAAGATTTTTAAAAATGGTAGGAGTTTTGAATTAATATTGGCCTAAAATCATGCCATAAATTTTGATTATAACATAAATAGACAAAATTAATATTATAAATACCACAATCTTATAATACATTTTCATTGTCTTGCAACATTCATATTCCCCATCAGAGTTGATTCATTTTGGTTTCTTCTTCACCTTTTAAAAGCTATGGCTTCGATGATTCAAACCATCACATAGGAAATGGTTGATTGTTATATATTACTATTGTTGTTTTTTTTATTTTTTAGAAGAAATAGTATAATTATTGTTGTTGTAATGCATTGCAGAAGTTTTGTAATATACACCATACATATTGATTGATAAACTATTATTATGTAGTGTTTCCTTATCTACACTACTATTTATGTGTTTATATATATATTATTTTAATTATTTTCTTACAGTCATTATATTTATGCTATAATACTATTGCATTCGTCCATTGTGTTATGTTTGTATTTTATTTTTTTCATCTTGATCTCAATGAATTAACTTTTTTTTTTGTTATTCAAGTAATTTATTAATGATTAGTGATTATTGAGTAGAAGCGTGCAATTTAAAATCTGAGCAGAATTAATTGTTACTAATAAAAGATCAATATATTGCACACCATTTTTAAACAATTTTGATTCATATGTGCATTATCTCGATTTATTAAACAATCTTATTATGGTGTACATAAATTATTGAAAAGCGTTAATTGAATGATTAGTGGCAAATATTTAACTATTTATTTTACTTTTAGTTTTGGAAAATAAAATAATAACAAGTAATATTAATTGTAATTTATCTTCAATATTATTTAGTTGATTTTCTATTTCATTTATTTCAACAAATTATTATTGTATCATGTAAAAACACAAATTATATATACTAAATGTTAAAATATTTGTCAAAATATATTTATTTGAAATATATAATTAATTTTAATTATTTTTATTGTTCATGGACATATAAGAAAATTTCTAATATTTAAATATAATGTTAAATCATTTTCAAACTAAATATTCGTAACAATATAAATAATATAATATCTCATATATATTGTATATGTTATTATATCATTTTATGACTTACACATTGAAAATATTTGTATAATTTGTTTATAATCAAAATAATATTATTTTATAAAAATAATTAAACTTCCCACGCGTCGCGTGGGGTGCAATACTAGTATATATTAAAGTAAGGCCGGAGAAAAATAAGGTAAGTTTGAGTTGCATTAATTATTCATTAATTAACTGGTTAGTTTTAAAATTAATAAGTAAAACATTCTATAATTTTAAATAGTACTCCCTCCGTCCCATTGAAGTAGTCCCACTTTCCTTTTTTGTTTGTCCCATAGAATAGTCCCATTTTCTTAAAATGGCAACCTTTTTCACATTCACCAATAAAATATTAATTCCACTACACTCACAACTCTTAATTCCCGTGCCGAAAAGAAAAGGGACTACTTCACCGGGACGGAGGGAGTATTATACAATTCTTTATTTACATTAACATTTATGATTTAATCTATAATTGATATTTATAATTAATATATGACAAGTTTATACATTAGTGAATATTCAATTAAAGATGGATCATATCTCAATAAATATGAATCAGTAGATTATATTTATTAGTTAAAAACAATAGTTGTGTACAAATTATTTACTTTTATGTTTCCATAAAATCTTTTGCTTTATTATTTAAGAATAAATTATATTCGAATACATACTAATAATTATGTTTGTGTAAATGATATTTATTTTATTATAATATGTAATTATTTATTGATGGGTATCAATTTAAAATTAAATTATGATATTTATGGAAAAAAATAAATTATGATTGAGTTTAGAATAAATGTTGACACTTATTGTAAATATCAATTATTTATTTAACAAAATTCTATTTTAACTAATCTAATATATTTGGTACGGTTATGTATTAATGTATCAAAATATTTTTTCTCTTTAATTATTTTCAATTAAATTGCATCAAATCTCAATAAAAATCAATTAGAATATTATATTTATTAATTAAGGAAATAATATTCATGTAAAAAAAAAATATTGAATCGTTTATTAAAAAAACATGCTTTGAATCGTTTATCAAATAAAGTTGGTTGACTCCATCGAATTTCATCTGATTTATTCTCCTCGACATCAATATTTGTGCATCATATTACTCACAAAAAATAAATAAACGACAACAATGTCCATCATATATGAATTAAAACCACAACAAGTTTCGACCAAGGACACCAAATGCCTTCAAAAAAAAAAAAACTCATTTAAGTAGTCGAAACATAAAAAAAATGCTGAAAGGAAAATTCTACTATACACGATCATCACGAATATAAAAGCATCCTATGATGGAGGGAGGCACAATACGTGCAGCGTAGAGTAGATTAGTGGGGATATGAAATCAGCGCCATTCATAAAACATGCGAGTGTAGCTATCTTTAAGCCATTTAACACTCTTTTTAACGGACCCTTTGACCTTGCCTTCAATGGTGTACACATTGTAGCTAGCTATCCTTTTCTTCCTCTGAAACTTGGGATCATTCAAACTCCATAATTTTGAATTGAGCTTTTGCTTCTGCGATGATTTGCTGGTGGAGGGAGAGGGCGCGTGATAAGGCTCGATTTGCATCTTCCCATCGCTCGATAACTTTGATCTGTAATCGGCCATGGATTTCTTGATGTTTTGGTAGGTTTTTGACAGGTAGGAGAGAGAGAGCGCGAGAGAAAGTGGGGAACGTTGAGTTGTAGGGAGGCGTATTTATTCTTTTTTGAGATTATTGGTTTCTTTTCCTAATAGGAAATTGTATGATTACATATAGTATAAATATAGATATGGATATATCATATATCTAAAAAAAATCTCTGTAGATATGCATCTCAAAAACAAAATTCTATTGATAGATATACATAAAAATACATACACGCTATATATTTGTAAGGCCGATTAAGTTATTTCAATTGAGGTCGTAATGTGACTCGCCATAAAAACATGAGAATTTTTTGGGATCCATTTATTATTATTATTATTATTATTATTATTATTGTTATTATTGAGAAATTAAAACACTTGTAACAAGAGTGTAATAAAAAAAAAGTGATTTGAGAATCAAATTATATAAACAAGAGATTCTAGTGGCCGAGTTGAACGTGATGAATATGTATGACGTAGACGTGATTTTAGGAATGGATTGGTTATCGGAAAACAAAGCGACGATCTTATGTCGTGAAAGAAAAGTTATCATCCCGCAGCCGGGAAATGAAGAATCGTTTGTCTATGGGTTTAGAAGAAGGCAGCGAGTGCCAGTTATCTCAGCGCTACAAGCTTCGAAGCTATTGCATAAGGCCGAGAATCAGGCATTCTTGGTATATTTAGAAGGAGAAGAGAAACCTGAAATTTTAGTCCAAGATGTACCGATAGTAAGAGAGTTTGAAGACGTGTTCCCAGAGGAATTACCAGGTTTGCCGCCAGACAGGCAAGTGGAATTCACGATAGACTTGGAACCGGGAGCAGCTCCGATTTCCAAGGCACCGTATCGCATGGCACCGAAAGAATTGCAGGAATTGAAGGTGCAGTTACAAGAGTTACTGGACATGGGATTCATTCGACCAAGTGTTTCACCTTGGGGAGCACCGGTCTTATTTGTCAAGAAAAAGGATGGTTCGATGAGAATGTGCATAGACTATCGAGAGCTGAACAAGTTGACGTTGAAGAACCGTTATCCTTTACCAAGAATCGATGATCTGTTTGACCAGCTCAAGGGAGCACGTCTATTCTCCAAAATTGATCTTCGATCAGGGTACCATCAATTGAAGATTCGGAAGGAAGACATTCCGAAAACTGCCTTCAGAACCAGATATGGCCATTATGAATTTGTAGTGATGCCGTTTGGACTCACGAATGCTCCAGCGGTGTTCATGGATTTGATGAACAGAGTATTTCATCCATATCTCGATAACTTTGTCTTGGTATTTATCGATGATATCCTTATTTACTCAAAGAGCGAAAGGGAACATGAACAACATCTAAGGACGGTGTTACAAACCCTCAGAGATGAGAAGCTATATGCCAAATTCAGTAAGTGTGAATTTTGGCTGAGAGAAGTGACGTTCCTTGGTCACATCGTGTCAGCAGAAGGTATTAAAGTGGATCCAGCAAAGATCCAGACGGTGACAGAGTGGAAGTCACCTACTACACCAAATGAGATAAGGAGTTTTCTCGGATTAGCAGGGTACTATCGGAGGTTCATCGAAGGTTTCTCGTCAATCGCGAAACCAATGACACGATTACTTCAGAAAGGAACGAAGTTCGAGTGGACAAAAGAATGTGAGGAAAGCTTCCAGAAGTTAAAGCAACTTTTGACAACCGCACCAGTCTTGGCAGTACCAGAAACAGATAAGAATTTTGAGGTATACACAGATGCGTCCAAGAATGGACTAGGTTGTGTATTGATGCAAGACGGAAAGGTGATAGCTTATGCATCGAGACAGTTGAGACCGCATGAAGTGAATTACCCGACTCACGATCTAGAGTTAGCGGCCGTAATTCACGCATTGAAGATTTGGAGACATCATCTCTATGGAGTCAAGTGTGCCATATTCACGGATCATAAGAGCTTGAAGTACTTCTTCGAGCAGAAGAACTTGAATATGAGGCAGAGGAGATGGCTTGAACTAGTCAATGACTATGATCTGACGATAAACTATCACCCCGGTAAGGCAAATTCCGTAGCCGATGCCTTGAGCCGGAAGGGAGAGGGGCAATTAGGAAGTATGCTTACCAGAGAGAATAGTCTGATCAGAGAGTTTGAAAGGCTTCGTCTGGAAGTTATATCACCTTCAGAAAGAAAGAGATGTGATATAGCAGCTTTGACTGTCGTGCCAGATCTAAGAGAGAGAATCATTAAGGCACAGAGAAAAGATACTGAGCTCGAGAAATTACGTCAAAAGATCAGAGTCAAGCAGACGGGTGAATATAGAGAGGCACCTGATAACGCACTGATGTACAGAGACAGAATTCTTGTGCCAAACAGTGAAGACTTGAGGAATGAAATCCTGAGTGAAGCTCACGATACGCCGTATACCGCTCACCCAGGTAGTACGAAGATGTATCAGGATTTGAAGACCGCGTACTGGTGGGACGGTATGAAGAAAGATGTAGCCTTGTATGTGGAAAAGTGTTTAGCATGCCAGCAGGTAAAGGCTTTACATCAACGACCATACGGAAAATTACAGCCGTTAGACATTCCCGAGTGGAAATGGGAGCATATTGCCATGGATTTTGTTACAGGATTACCAAAATCACAGAAAGGAAATACGGTGATATGGGTCATTGTGGACCGTCTAACAAAAAGTGCTCACTTCTTGCCGATACGGAATACTTATGGATCAGACAAGTTAGCACAGTTGTATGTTAGGGAGATTGTCAGACTGCACGGAGTGCCAGTAACTATTACATCTGATAGAGTCATAGAGATGCAAAGTTTACATCACGATTTTGGATAAGCCTACAACAGGAGTTGGGAACGCGCCTGAACTTTAGCACGGCATTTCACCCACAGACAGATGGCCAGTCCGAGAGAACCATCCAAACTCTAGAGGACATGTTAAGAACGGTGGTTCTCGATCGAGGAGGGAGTTGGGAGCCGATTTTACCGCTGATTGAGTTCGCCTACAACAATAGTTACCAGGCGACAATCGGAATGGCTCCGTACGAAGCTCTGTATGGAAGAAAGTGTCGCTCGCCACTATATTGGGATGAAGTGGGAGAACGACAAGTTCTCGGGCCTGATGCTATCAGTGAAATGATTGAAGTTGTTCGTCAGATACGGGACAGAATTAAGGAGGCTCAGAGCAGGCAGAAATCTTATGCTGATTCAAGAAGAGTCGAGCTACAGTTCGAAGTGGGCGACAAGGTATTCTTAAAAGTGTCGCCTTCGAAAGGCATCATAAGATTTGGAGTAAAGGGAAAGCTACGACCGCGCTTCGTAGGACCCTACGAGATTTTGGAACGTATAGGCCCAGTGGCTTATCGTTTAGCTTTGCCTCCGAGCATGGGGAATGTACATAACGTGTTTCACGTGTCGCAGCTGAGAAAATATGTATATGATCCAAAACACGTGATTCGCCAGGAAGAGATTGCTCTGAATTCAGATTTACATTATGAAGAAAGGCCAGAAGCAATACTGGACCGAAAGACCCAAGAGTTGAGGACAAATCGATTTCCCTTGTCAAGGTTTTGTGGAAACATCATGGACAAGAGGAAGCTACTTGGGAATTAGAAGACAAGATGCGGGATAAGTACCCAGAACTTTTTGAAGCACCCTAGCAAATTTCGGGACGAAATTTTTGCAAGGTGGGGTGAATGTAATATCCCGATTTTAATTAAGTTGATTAATGCTTAATTAAATTAAATAAAAAGGATATTATTTTGCAAATTAATTATTATTTGCTTTTGAGACGAAATTGAGCGAGACGGGTTAATTAAATCGAGCATTTATTTATAATTACATCGGGAGAATGCAATTTAAATCAAACCCGAGAATATTAATTAATGGAGGAAATTATACACGAGTTGAGATGGGGGGAAAAATTTCTTTGCGGTGAAGAAATTCACCACGTCTCGCGAGTATGTGGGTAATTGTGGTTTGTGTATTGGGGGCGGTGGAAAATAAGTGTGGCGGTGATGTTGTGTATTGATTTAACAAAACAAAGCAATAATTGTGAAGGAATTTCACCATTTGTTTTCATTTCCCATTTTCTGCAAACACACGCCAACCCCGTACCTCACCTCCATCGCTGCCTCCTTTCCACCACCACTTCCGATCACCACAAACCACCGCTGGCAAAGCCACCACCACCATCGTGTAGCCTGTTCTTCAGAGAGTACGAGGAGCTAAGGAGCGAGCCGTATCGTCGTGTATCGAGAGAGTTACAAGCTTGAGAAGGTAACCCGTCGGATTTCGATAATATTTCGGTATCGGTATGAAACTCATATCAAACGACGATGAAACTTTGTTTTGACTTCATATTCGTGTTATTTGTATTTTTAGGAGCAGTTTGGTACCAATATTCGACCACCCCAGCCACCGGAACGCTGTCGCCGGAGTTGAACCACCATTTTTACCGGTGAGCTTCATCTCCATTTTTTCGACGAGTTTCTTGATTTCAGAGCATGTAGTTCACGTTATCAAGGTCCTAGTATGTAGATAATTGCATCTAGATGGGTTTCGGGGTCTGGTTTGGTCGGAGCTCGGCCGGGGAAGACCAAGCTTGTCGTAGGATGCAGCGGCGTGAGTGCTGCTGGTTCGCACGGCTGCTGCTGTTGTCCGGCGACGTCGGCCGTTGCGGCTGGTCTGGCCGGCGGTGACGGCGGCGGTTGACTCGGCCGGTTGTGGGTGGAGCTGCTCCGGCGGCTACCCTCTTTTCTTCTTCCGGCGACAGTTTCTTTTTCTTTCCAATTTCTCTCTCTCTCTCGTAAATACATATATATGTAAGTTTTTAAAAAAAAGAAAAAAGAAAAATTGTTTCTCTTTCTCTCTCTTAACTCGTGAATATATAGATATATATATATATTTAATGTTGTTATTATTATTATATTATTATTGTTAGATTATTATTATTATATTATTATTATTATTATTATTATTATATTTCAATATATATATATATGTATATTTATTATCTATTTATTTAGTTTTGTGGTTAATTAGTTTATGATGTTGGTTTATGAAACCGAGAGTCGGGATTTAATTAGTTCGATTAAAGTAAAGTCGAGACATGATTTGGCGATTGGAATTTAAATTGTGAATTTATTTAGTTGGAGGTTGGGTTATGTGAAGTGAGTTCAGGTTGAATGACTGAAAGTTGTCGGTTAGATGTCGGTCCTAGGTCCTAATTTCGTCTAGTATTATCAGTTAACGCTGCCAGGAATACTTAGACTATCCATCCTAATTAATTGTCTATATTGTGATTATTTTGAAGGGGATTTAAAGTTAAAGGGAACACAGCTCAATCTGCACGAATAACCAGACCATCTTTTATACCGTAAGCATAACTCAGGTGGGAACTATTTTCAGTAAAAGTAAATGCTTTTCCGAGCGTCATGCTCCGTTTACAAAATGTGTGAAAATGATCTTGTTTTAACTGATTGCTATGCTAAATGTTTTGTGCTATTATATTTGTACCTCTGTTAGTTGACGCTTTCAGAGAGATTGTTTAATGAGAATGAACCAGGAAATTACTGCGCTGATCTCATTAAAAGAAAAGGGTAGAAGCCCTATTTAAAAGAAAAGGGTAGATGCCCTAATAAAAAGAAAAGGGTAGAAGCCCTATTTGGAAGAGAAGGTAGAAGCCTTATTATCTAAAATCGATCGGGTCTCAAGGTATTATACTGAGACTAGTGCACTAATTGATGACAGTGGGTTGAGTGGTTTATCCATTCCCAGCTGTTCATCGTAACTTGGAAGTAGGCCAGCTTCCAGTTACACAACGGTAAACAAATATAATAACATATCTAATAGCACGTGCGAAATAAAATGTTTTAGATAACACGGTTTATTTCAATAAAACCCCGTGTTTATCTGTGTGAGTTGCATAGCATTCTTACTTAAACTGTATTTTCGGGCATGTTTCCACGGGGTACAATTGTACTCAGCCCCTCGTATTATTTCTAAAATACGCAGGTTAAGCAGCGAGGATGGAAGTGCGGGGGTGTAAACAGACGCAGCAAGGATTTGTACAGATTTTGAAAGATCCTGAGATATGCATCTTCATATGCATATCTCCACCACGCTGCACACACTGCTGCACCGCTCTCTGAACACTATCCTTCCCGTATTTTGAATGCTTTTGTGAACAAATGTTTAACTCCTTTCGTTGTTATCTTTCAGACGTTGATGAAACATGTTTAAATGTTATTTCTGACTGCTATTTTGAATTATCACGAATCTTTCGTTTATATTATGAAAATATTTGAAAATCGTCGACCACGACTGTAGCGTGCCCCAAATTTGGGAAGGTCAGTTGGGGGCGTTACAG
>JAPKLW010001102.1:120733-189969 GCA_026898455.1 Plectranthus barbatus
GTCTCTTCGGTAGCATCCGGATCCTACTTCTGGGTCGGGGTGCTACAATAAGTATAATATAAATTATTCTCGATATTATATATCCAACTATGCCTAAATTAATTCAAAATGAAATGAATTAGATCAGATACAAACCTTACAGAAATAGGACCTCAATTTATAAAATAAGCCTATAGGAAATTATATTTGTATTATTAAAATATAGATGATTAAACAATATATAATATTTTAAAGAAAAATGGCATATTTAATATTCATAGAGGTAAAATTGATGTCAATTTCATTATATATAGATTAGTAAGTTTATAGCTTTAAATTATACATCTCCTTATATTTTTTTATTTCGTGCTGTAAAAATATTAGAAAAAGATTTAGAATGGTAAAATATAATTTGTAAAATTATAATTTTATGTATTTGAGTCATACACAATAGATTGTTATTTTCTTTACAAAACAATTTATTATTTTTATGTATTTGAGTCATGTTTATTGAATCGATCTGGTATTAAGATAAATATATTTTTCTCAAAATTTTTAATAGTGGAATCGCTAATAGTTAAAATTGTAATTTAAGTTGACATTAAATAAAATATTATTTTTATTTTGATATTACAAAAATATATTTATTTGCGGATGAAGTTTGGGTACTTTTTACATTGAAACTCTGCACTCTTATCATTTTTTACTTTTATGAAGAAATTAACCAATTATATCAAATTGGGTATATTGTTTACATATTTTTTAATAGTTCTTTATTATATAATAAATATTTATAGAATATAGTTATCGCCCAAATCACACAAATTTGATGGTGCACGCCTATTCACTTGAGTTTAATACTAATAATAAAAAAAATTAATAATAGATAGGAAAACATCAAATTTTATCACAATTTTTTATTTAATTCCTAACATTGACCCAAACTTTTAACTAAAATAATAATTTAGTGTAAATTTGAATATTTTTAAATTTAGAAAAATATTGTCATATAATAATGGTATATAAACATAAACATGATTGAATAATTTAAGAAAATAAGTTATACCCAAAATTAAAATGTCTAACAATTACACATCATATTTCTCAATGAAATATTGGACAATTCGTCATTATCGAAAAGTTGTTTTCAAATGATTTTTTTTTTTCAAATTTTGAAACTGTCAACTTAGTTCAGTTTCATATATTGTAATAGGTTAGCTGTAATAGTTGGGTATAAAATTGGATTTTACTATAAATAAACACAACTCCTCAAACCAAACTTTCCTTAAATTAAAAAGGGATAAATGTCAATTTAACCCTTTGACTATTCTAACAGGGTCACTTTAGCCCTTCCTTAATTATTTGGCTCAATTAAACCCTTTAACTTTAAAAAGTGGCTTAATCTAACCCCTCAACTTAAAAAAATAACTGTTTTACCCTGATTTAGAAAGATAATATATATTTGTTTTATAATTTTATCTTAGTTTTATATTATTACTTTTAAATTACTAAAGTTATTTTTTATTTGTACTTTTAATTTGTATAAATAAGAATATTTGAAATAATAAATATATCTATTAGAAAAAAAATCTGGAATACAAGTATATTTAATTTGAAAACTAAATTAAAATAAATAACAATTGTCGATAGTTTATAATAAAAAGATTTATTTATTACATCTATCAGATTGATATTAAATTATTAAATCTAATTTATACACCAATAAATTGTATTTTAGTTGAAGCTAAAACAATAAAAAATAAGCTTAAATATACTACAAAAATGAGCTAAAACAAATTTAGCAATCCGTGCCGAGTTTTTTTAAAAATAATAATAAAAATAATAATAATGAAATAAACAATATAAATAATAATTGTATTGTAAGCTGTTTTTATTTTATTTTATTTAAGCTTCAACAACTTCGAACCGTATAATATTATACTTAGAAGTATAAATTTTATTCTTTAAAAAATGTGTTGTCGATTGATTATGTGGTCTCATATCTACCGTCAAGTTATTATGAGAGTCTATTTTTCAATATACAGAAAAATAATTAATTTTTGACATAAAAATAAAATATTGATTTTAGAAAATCGGTAAAAACTTATACTGTTGTTTATAATTATTTATAAATGACATATTGATATTTTGGTGTTGATTTAATAAGATAATTTAATACATTTGTTTTAACTAAAAATAATAGTTAGTATTTTTTTAGCTCATACAAATTATATTAAGTATTTTTAATTATACTAATTAAATTATAAAAAAATTAATTAAAGTAATATAAAAATAATAAATAATCTAATAACAAAAATAAAACCATAAAATAAATATATATTATCTCCTTTCTTAATCAGGGTAAAACAATTATTTTTTATGTTGAGGGGTTAGATTGATCCACTTTTTAAAATTAAAGGACTTAATTGAGTCAAATAATCAAGGATGAGCTAAATTGATCCTTTCAGAATAGTCGAAGAGTTAAATTGACCTTATCCCATTTAAAAACTATTTTGTGGGCCAGCATGAAATGAATGTGTTACTTTTCTTTTTGAGGGGAAATCTGAAATAGCAAAAATTAAAAAGCAAAACCAATGTATAACAAGTCTTATGAAAAACTCCATAAAATATCAAAAGTGAAAATTTTTAGGTTAAAATGTCTTAATCACAACATCACTTCTCTTGATTTGTGTGAAATGTGTAACGGCTTCATTGTTTATAATTTTTGTTGACACAAATCATTTTTTTTATTTATTTTCAGATTAGTGCAAATAATTAAATACTCCCTCCGTCCCATGTAATTAGTCCCATTTGGTTTTGACACGATAACCAATGTTAGTGAGTGTAGTGGAATTAATATTTTATTGATGAGTGTAAAAAAGTTTGCCATTTTAGGAAATGGGACAATTAGATGGGACGGACAAAAAAGGCAAATGAGACTAATTTCGTGGGACGGAGGGAGTATAATATTTGTTGTTCAATATTTAAAATTTGGCTGAAAATGTGGATCCAGTTGGAACTCGAATAAATCCGGCTAGAAATAGGGTTTTAAATATATTAAATCAGATTCGGCAAAATCAAAAAAAAATATATTTAATAAATCATTGGACTGATTAAAATCCGGATGGAATCGGAAAAAAATATATTTAAAAAATATAATAATCTGGCTGGAGTTGAAAATGAAATTCGGCTGGAAATGTGTCAACCAGCTGGAAGTCGATTAAAATCCGGATGGAAGTCGAATTTAGAATTTATTAAATCCAGATTTAATTAAATAAATTTTTATTGAAATTGGGCTGGAAGTGGAACAATCCAGTTGGAATACGATTAAATTGAGATGGAAGTTGAGTAAATCCGGATGGAAGTCGGATTAAAAATCTATTAAACCAGATTTAATTAAATAATTTTTTATTAAAATTGGGCTCAAAGTGGAAAAATCCAGATGGAAGTCAATTAAATTGAGATGGAAGTGGAATAAATTTGGATGAAAGTTGGATTAAAAATATATTAAATACACATTTAATTGTTAAAATCTATACTGAAATTGGGCTGGAAGTAGAATGATTCAGCTGGAAGTCCAATAATCCAGCTGGAAATCGGACGATCTGGATGTAATTCGTGTTATGTTGACTTCCATATCTAATTCATTTAACCTAAAAATTAGGCGTGAAACACACAAAGCGGTTGGATATCAAATAAGCTGTTCACGTCGGTTTGAACCACCACCCAAACTGCACGCGAACCACCAGCGAACCGCAGCCGACCCACCAGTGAACCGAAGCCGACCCACCGGCAAACCACAACGACCCACCGGCGAACTGCACACAAAACACTTCGACTACACAGGTATCTCGCGACATTTATTCTCTTTTTTTAAAAAAAAAAAACTGAGTTGAATTCGTGCATATGATATGAGCTTAATTTTTTTTATTGAATTTAGTCTGTTTTTTTTGGATTGAATTGGTTGGTTTATGTAAGTTCGAATGTGATGATATTTATTGTCCCTGTTTTATATGTTTGAACCGTGCCTATGAAGCATGCATGTTTTTTCCCTGTTTTTGTATTTTTTTATTGAATTAGTGTGTTATATTATTGAATTAGTTAGTTTTGGTTTTGATATGCTGCAGGGTGATTTTATTCGATATGAAATCCATGGATCCAAACCTAAAACTAATTTATATTATAAATGTAAGGTCCTAGATACCATTAGGAAGACATTATTTGATGTAGGAGGAGAAGACTTGGTTAATGATTTTGGGGCAGAGGTTTTTGGACATTTTTTGGATTGGTCGGACAATGGACTTTCTTCATCTTTATCATTAATTGAGCTATTTAGTAATGAGATTAAGTCCAATAATCCTGAGTTGTTAAGGTTTAGAGTCTGTGGACATGATATCATGTTTTCACAGAGTGAATTTGCCCTTATTACCGGTTTGAATTTTGGAACAACCCTTTTCGATCCTACTGCACGCCATGATTTAGAGTCTAGTACTGTATTCCGAGTATTTTGCGGAGGTCAAATCCTAAGTAGTAAAGAACTTTTGGAGAGGTTTGAACACAAAAAGGTTGATTGTACCCATAGGTTATTGTACCTCAGGGTGACCAATATATTAGCATTTTGATTTTTTGCACTAGGGTATACAGAAAAAAGAAAAATAGAAAAGTGGTTGTATGTCTTAAGTGAGGATCTTGATGCATGAAACCAATTTCCATGGGGTACATATGCATACAAAGCACTCCTGTATTACAAAACGCATATACCCAATAGTCGGATTCAACTTGAGAAGAAAGCCCTTCATCTTCTAGGTCCCTTTTGGGTACTACAGGTATGAAATTGTCACCATTTTGTAACATTATTTTGTGATTAATGTTTGATCAAAATAATTTATTTTTTCTTATAATGTTGTTAGGTTTGGGCCTATGAGGTCATTCCTCAGTTGGGGAAGGCTTGTGCCCGGTTAGTTAAAGCGAATGTTGTGCCACGTATGTTGAAGTGGCGGTTCAGAAGATCCAACATAAAAGATTGGATAGCATTTTTTCTCCCAACAGGTAATATACTGAAATTTGAGTGTGTTTATTTTTTTAGAGAAAAATTGATTATATTATCATATATTTGTTTCGAAATTGCAGCTCACTGTGGTAACTTCCCTACCTCCTTCGCCATTGGAGATGAGTAGCCAATATTGGCGATCTGCACAAGGAGATGATAAGATGGGCGTGAATTATGTGGCTCCATTATCCACACATGCGCTACTACAAGATGAAGGGTTGAGGATTGAAGATATTAAAGAGAATAACACTTCAATAGAGATACCAGTAGAGGTGCATCGCACTTCGACTGATGATTGGATTGGAGGCGGAGTTATGGTAGAAGTTCAGGAGAATGATGTGGATCCAGAGATTGAAGAGGAGCATGAACCTGAGCAGCCATTTGTGCAGAATGAGCAGCCATTCGTGCAGACCGAGGAAGATTCTGAGCCTCAATCACCGCTAGTACGAAGGAGACGAGAGAAGCGGCAGAGGAAACATAGTTCTTCTTCATCTTTGGGCGGTGAAGAACGTAGGCAAGAGAGAGATACGAAGCTGTTTTGGAGAATCAAACAGTTCGTGTTAGATGATGTCAAACACTTCATTCTGGATGAATTGGTGCCAAATTTGAAGGAGTACATTCATGAAGTGGTTACTTCTTCGTGCATGCGATCTGATGCTTCGGCTTCTCAGCCCATACCACGAACGCTTGATCGCCGTCAGCCAGTTTCTCATCCACCAGAGGTATAACTATAATTTATATATTTTAGTCTTAGTTTGTTTATTTAATCTAATAATTTGAATTGCAATGCAGAAATCTGGTGGTGATGTTGATGATGATGAGGACGCTGAGGTCATTGTACAGTATTTTGGACCGGTTTATGTGTCAAAGTTTATAAGGGAAACTTATCCAGCATTCCGAGAAGGTCCAACAGATAACTACCGAATTTCACAAACGATCGGGTAGCGGCTTTCGAATGCCTTTTTCGAAAAGCTCGAAGACATATACACATATTTAAGGATGGAGCAAATGGAATTGTTTGTTCACGCCCTGAACATAAAGCTCATTTCAAATAACAAGCATGTCTTCGCTGCTTGTAACCCGGATGAAGTTCGCATTGTAAGCCCGAAATTCCAGGTGAGAACTTATTTATTAACAGTCAATGTTGTAATTATTTAAATGTATATGTTATTTAACAGTTTAATATTGTTTATGATATGTTTTAACAAGTCATATCCAGTAAGTCTGGCTCCTCGGCAAAAAGCACCCACTGTTTTGGACGAATTGCTACGCTTTATTAGAGGAGAAGATAGTTCATGTTCTCGGCATTGGTTCAATGCCTCTGTGGTAAGTGTTTGTGCAATTTATTGTTTCAGTCGGCTTCTAATTTCTTATAACAATAATTTTTTTTCCAGCTAATTATGGCATTTTCTGTTGGAGAACATTGGTTGACATTGAGGATCGACCTATCTACTTGGAGTTGATTCATATATGATGCTACAATGTTTACTCAAGGGGCAGTTGCAAGGAGATATAGATCAAAAGTAGTAAGGCGTATAACGGATAACCTCTACAAATATTTGGTCGATGGCAAATTTTGGGAGCAAAACAAGCTTGGTTTGCAACCGTGCAAGGAGAAGATGGCGGTGGACTTTGCCAAAGGCTTCAATGCTAATGACCACTTCAGTGAAGCTGTGTATTGTTGCATGTTCATGGACCAATTAATTTGTGGGCGACCGAATAACCCTTGGGCTGAAAGGGAAGGGTGCCATGAAAGATATAGGTTGTATATGGCTCATTGCATTTTTGATTTGTCTTTTGAAGAGTGATGTACATTTAGTTGGATAATATAATGTTTCGAATTGTTAGTTTTGGAATTAGTTGTTAACAATTGTTTGGTTAATATTGGCTTGTTTGTTTTGGAATCAGTTGTTTCAAATAGTTTGGTTAATGTTGGATTGTTTGTTTTGGAATCAGTTGTTTTCAAATTGTTTGGTTAATGTTGGAAATTGAGCAGTATTTCATTTTTTTGGTGCTTGAAATGTTATAAATTGTCTATTTCCATTCATTTTGGTCGAATAACATCTCAAATAACAGACCTCCTGCCCAAATTCGGCGAGTTCCATCCTAAATGCACTGACTTCCATCCCAATTGGGATGAATTCCATTTGAATTCCTCCGAATTCCATCCGAATTGCTCCTACTTCCATCCCAATTCTCCGATTTCCATCCCAATTGCTCCTACTTCAATCCCAATTGGGATGAATTCCATTTCAATTGCTCCGAATTCCATCCCAATTGCTCCTACTTCCATCCCAATTCGTACATTATAGCATTGTAACCATAACATGATATACTTAAGAATAATGTTATAAATTTGTACAATATAGTTTAATTTCAACTATAATGTAACCATAACATGATATTCTTAAGAATAATGCTATAAATTCGTACAATATAGTTTAATTTCAACTATAAGTAACCATAACATGATATTCTTTAGAATAATGTTATAAATTCGTATAATATAGTTTAATTTCAACTATAATGTAACCATAACATGATATTCTTAAGAATAATGTTATAAATTCGTACAATATAGTTTAATTTCAACTATAATGTAACCATAACATGATATTCTTAAAAATAATGTTATAAATTTGTACAATATAGTTTAATTTCAACTATAATGTAACCATAACATGATATTCTTAAGAATAATGTTGTAAATTTGTACAATATAGTTTAATTTCAACTATAATGTAACCATAACATGATATTCTTAAGAATAATGTGATAAATTCGTACAATATAGTTTAATTTCAACTATAATGTAACCAAATTAGCAATAATTCGTCCCAATTGGGATGGAACTCTCTAAATTGGAATGGACCTCGACTAAATTGGGATAGAACTTGCTTAATTGGGCTGGACCTCGGCCAAATGTTATAATATTTCGTCTCAATTCGGATGGAAGTAGCTAATTTGGGATGGAACTCGCTAAATTGGGATGGACCTCGACCAAATTAGCAATATTTCGTCTGTATTCGGTCATACTTGTATTTCATTGACATATCACATTACTCTTGCATTTACACATCAATGTATGTGCCAATTTCTCTTTTCAGTCAATAAATGCTCAAATAATTCAGTTTCACGTGAAAGTGAAACTCTGCAAAGTTGCTGAAATAATTCATGCATACTATTACACATTTGTCGACCAACAAGCCATTAATTTTTTTAATAATTCGAACTATTTACTAGTCCCTTCTATTTAAGGGAGAATTTGTATAGTTCAAATTCACTTCATTTCCTTCCAAACTATTACAACTACAAATGGCCTTTCTCTTTCTCTTTCTCTTTATTCCACTCATACGATTTAATATTGATGAAAGAAACCGTGTAGTTGATAAATTGGAAGAGGATTTTTCCTACGTCAATCAGTCCGGAAGAGGATAAATTGGTGCTCACTAATTAATATATTTAAGCAGCGAAAGAGATGAAGGAAACCCAGCGGCACTGCTATCTCCTTCGCTGTATCTCCGACTGCAACATTCTTCTAGGGTAGCAAAATGTGTATCAAAATGTAATTAAATTCTCTGTAATATTGTAGAAAAATGTGTATCAAATTGAATTTAATTCTTTGTAATATTGTATCAAAATGTCGAATAATATTCTTATTAAAAACAATACAATTTTTTTACGAAATGTTATAAAAAATTATTAGACAAATTCGTAAATCATTCGTTTATTTAGAAATTTAGTGACTTGTAATTAAGATGTTATAAATTTGATGTTTATTTAGAATTTTATAAAAAATGGAACTCGGTCAAATGGGATTGAACTTGCCAGTTTGGGATGGAACTCGGCCAAATTAGGATGGAACTCGCCAATTTGGGATGGAACTCGCTAATTATTAGACAAATGGAACTCGGTCAAATGGTATGGAACTCGCCAATTTGGGATGGACCTCGGCCAAATTAGGATGCAACTCGCTAATTATTAGACAAATGGAACTCGGTCAGATGGTATGGAACTCACCAATTTGGGATGGATCTTGGCCAAATTAGGATGGAACTCGCTAATTATTAGATAAATGGAACTCGGTCAAATGGAATGGAACTCGCCAATTTGGGATGGACCTCGGCCAAATTAGGATGGAACTCGCCAATTCGGGATGGAACTCGCTAATTATTAGACAAATGGAACTCGGTCAAATGGTATGGAACTCGCCAATTTGGGATGGAAATAGGCCAAATGGGATGAAACTCGCTCAAAGTTAGTTTTTTCACGTGAAAGTCTGATTTTTGTTGTACAAATTTGACCAAAATAATTCACATGCATCCAAACACACTCATTTCGACTTTATTCAATTGAATAAAGCCAACATTTGCGGAGTTGGAAAAAATTTCACATGTACTTCTGAACTAAATAGTACAAAGATGCAGAAATAATAGAAGTACTACTATTCAATATTACTATTCATGTCATAAATAATTTTGTCGCAAGTGAAACACTCTCTCATTCAATCGAACACTCATTCTCAGAAAACTCTCTCAAAAATCAAAGACGCTTACTCAAAAAATATGGAAAATTTATGTTCTCTCATTATGCATTACAATGGTCAATGGGACAATGAATACAACTACATCGGCGGAAAAGAACGAATTGCCATGCTACCCTCTGATGATATCACGATAGAAGAATTGCGGAGAAATGTTCAATACATTCTCCATTCTCATAGCATGGTGGGCTCTTACACCCTATATAATCTTGCTGAAACAAGAAGTGGGAGGAAGGTTCCTTCAGTTCTCGCAAAGGATACACACCTTCAGCGGCTTTGTAACATATTGTGGGAGCCAGATGTTTATTTAGTGATGAACATGCAATCTGATGAAGCTGCTGGAAGCTCTCGTCGACAACCGTCTCCGTACAGGTCAATTATGGCTTCATTGAGCCCACAACCGCACAACCCTTATAGTCTAACCACAGAAGAACTACATCATTTTTCATCATCAATGATGTTTGGAGAAGGAAGCAGTGGAAGTCGAAGTTCTCTTGTCCCCGATTTAAACTTCAATGCACCTGATGATGATGGTGATGATGATGAATACGGTGCCGACACATAAAATCTGAATATAGTTGTCCAGTCAGATGATGATGACGAAGCTGAATTCAATACGAAATCATCTGATGGTGATGAATGCCATAATTACAATGCTTTATTATTCAATTATACAATTGAAGATTTCACTGCTTGGGTCCGAGAACAAGGTGGTATGGGTGCCATTGTATCAAGCCTAGTCCCGACTCGGCCATTACCGGCTGAAACAGTTAAACTCCTAAGTCAGCAAATGAATAATTGGTTACTGCCAATAATTCCGATATATACATCTGACGTACCTATATCGCGAGATGTTCAAGCAGTATTGGATGAGGAGTTGCAAAAAGGATCATTGTTTTGGAAAAAAGAGGACTTGTATGAGGCTGTCGGACTTTGGCACATGGAGCATCAAGTTGAATTTAAAGTGTCGCGATCTACTTAAACTCGGGTGGAATATAGTTGCAGCTGCAGTGATAACTGTTCGTTCATTCTTCGAGCCGCTAATTCAAAAGGATGTTGGGTTGTATACAAATTCTGCCCGAGTCATACTTGTGTTACAAGTCTGGACAACATTCGAAGCAGAACTATACGCTCGAAGGCTATCTTTGCATATTTTGTCCGGAGAATGCGCCGACAAGGATCGATGAGGAAACCGCGAGATATAATGGCAGAGCTTTGACAGAATCTCGGAATTAAGGTTAGCTACAGCAATGCGTGACGAGCTCGAAATAGAGCCATAACTATGATATATGGTGGCTTAGAGGATTCTTTCAACTTGCTTCTGAAATATTTTTATGTTCTCCAACAACACAATCCGGGCACCATTACTGACCTTAATATCGGCGAAGATGGACGACTACGACAGTTCTTTGTTTGCTTGGGTGTGTCGCGTGCAACATTCTAAACTTTATTACGACAAGTGATTGTCGTTGATGCCACACACCTCAAGGGCAGAAATAAAGGTGTGTTATTGGTTGCTGTAACCAAAGACGACAACGAGCAGATATTCCCTCTGGTAATTGAATTTGCACCGATCGAGAATGATGAGAGCTGGACATGGTTTATGTCCTGGATCCGGATGGCTTTCCATTCTAATGAGCAATTGCTGATTGTTTCAGACCAACACATCAGCATAGCAAAGGCAATAAGTTTGGTTTATCCAGAGGCAACACACACTTTATGTTGTTACCATATCCAGAACAAGTTGACAACCTTCAGTGCTCCAATTGTGAAGTTATATCATAAGGCAGCCTATGCTTACCGTCCTATAATCTATCAGAAGGCAATTGATCAGATTGCACAATATTGCCCGACAACTTACAACATACTCATGACGCTAGGACCGGAAAAGTGGGCAAGGTCAAAATGCGATATAGCTTCATGACATCGAATGTAGCCGAAGTATTCAACTCCCGACTGTTAGATGCTAGACGTCTATCGATCTATTCCGTTGTCGAGCTATATAGGCACATTGTCGAAAAATGGTTTGACGAAAGGCGAGCTAAGGCATTTGCAAGAGACGAAGAGTTGACTGAGGAATGCGTGACCAAAATGACTCCATTGGCGGAGCTCTCGCACAAATACTCTGTTGTGGCAATTAATGATGAACAATTCAAAGTTAGCAATACAGAAACAACGTGGAAGGTTTATCTCCAAGACAACTTGTGCAACTGTCGTGAATTTCAACTGGATCCCATTCCATGCTCGCATGCTATTGCTGCAATTCGGTTAGTAAATATATCCACACATCATTCTTTAATTTATAATAATCAACTTAATCATTGTTGTTGACACAGCTTCAAGGGTACGAGTGTATATGACTTTGTTTGGTCATACTACAAGACATCCAATTGGCAAGAAATATATGGAGGGATCGTACACCCGCTGCCTCCCAAAGATGAGTGGGTTGTATCACCAGAAGCACAAGCTTGTGTTGTTTTGCCGTCGATTGTGAATCGCCAAGCCGGTCGACCAAGAAATAGTCACCGTCCTTCAGGAGCAGAGGCGGGACAAGCATCGACTAGTAGACGACGAGCTCCAAAGAAATGCAGTATATGTGGATCTACAAGTTACACAAAACGTGGTTGTCTAGAAAGAGTTCCGCATAATTAATTTGTTTGGGTTTTAGGAATTTTATTGCCTCACGTATTGTAATATGTTCGGTTTAATTGTGTTAAATTGAGGACATGAAATTCCAATTCGGTTTGTAATATATTTTATGTGCTTCACATTTCAATTCTAAACACCAACAAATTTTACATGATTTATATTTTTTGTGAATCGCAAGATGTAATGGAATTTTCAAACGATCCCATACAACTTTTTTTTAAATGGACTTCCATCCCATTTTTGTTGAGTTCCAGCTCATTTATGCGAGTTCCATCTGATTCAATCCAAATTCCAGCTATAATGTCCGAGTTCCATCTCAATTGAACTACTTCCAGCCCAATTGTAACCGACTTCCTGCCCAATTTGAATGCGAGTTCCGACTGAAAAATTCCTACTTTTATAAAGCTTTAATATTACTATTTTAATGAAACCCTAAAAGGAATGTCCGAGTTCCATCCCAATTGAACTACTTCCAGCCCAATTGTATCCCACTTCTTGCCCATTTTGAATGCGACTTTCGGCTGGAAAAATTCCCACTTTTTTAATGCTTTAATATTACTATTTTAATGAAACCCTAAATGGATAATAATAAAATAAACAAATAGTTGGTATTTTCGCACAAAACGATAAAAATGATTGGGCGATTGAGACATTGTTGACAGAGAAAGTACACTTTTGCTATTTTGTGAAGTTTTTCATAAGGGTTGCTATTTGGTGAATGTGCTTTATAATTTTTGCTATTTAAAATTATTCCATCTTTCTTTATCATCTTTTTTACATTTAGAGACGTAAATTATTTTATTCAAAAGAAAAAAAGAGGCATTTACCACTTTTTTACAGAAAATATATAACATAAATATGTTTTTTACTCAACACAGATGAATAGTTTTAAACGACAGTATACGATCGGGAAGCATATCGGCGGCAGGGCGGATGCATCCGACAAATTTGGGAAGAGATATCAGCGAGAGAAAGGGCCGCGACTTTGGAAACAAAGTGTAGCAGTCAGGGGCGATGGCGGCGGTAAAGATCGAAGGCGGAGAGGGCAGCAGCAGAGGCGATAGACGGGAAGGAGATCGGTGGTGGCACGACAACTACAATTCCAGCAAGACAGGGATATTTTGGTGGCGAGGATACGAAGATTTTGGCTGAAAAAAAATTATTCACGGTTTTTGAACTCAGCAACTTAAAAAAATATTTTTTCCATTAGAAAGAAATGTTGTGAGGAAAATGACTGTATAACCTGTATTTATAGATTGAGAAATCCGTTCTTATGTATAAGTACATTTGAATTTCAAATTGATTTTGTAAATGTAATATTTAAATTACATTAAAAAGCTGGAATAACTTTGAAAACGGTAAAAGCAGAAGTTCTACAGTTCATATATTGAAAACTGTAAAAGCAGAATTTCAAATTAATATTCTACGGTCTGTATATTGAAAATTGGGAAAATGGCTGGCAGTGTTTGTATTGGACTGATTTTAGGGTTTTATAATTTGTCTGGCACAATTTTCGAAATTTTTGGCGGGATTTATTTTAGAACTCCTTTAATATAATAGATAGATGTACAAATATACGGAGAGTATTTATGTTTTAATGTAATCACTGTGACATATTTTAATGAAGATGCTATAGATAGTTTGCTTAAAATACTGTTAATTACTTAGTAAATAAAAGATATATGAAAAATATTAAATATTATTTGTGCCAACCTTATTACTTATTTGAGTTTACGTCTTTATTTTACAACTTAAAATACTTAAAAAAGATAGTAAAAAGAAGTCAAAATAATATAAATTTGGTATACTTTTTTGGTTTTGACTTGTTTATTTCCCTTAAGCTACTATCTTCCTAATTATTATTAGCTAATAATTTACCTAAAGTTTAGTTTTGGAGTTGGTCTCTTGAGAGACGGTCTCACTATTTTTTTATTGTGAGACGGATCTTAATACATCATTTTAATAAGTTAAATACATCATTTCATTTTTAAGAATTACATTATTTGCAACAAAGAAATACATCATTTGCAATAAAGAAATACATCATTTCATTAAACTCATATTACAATAAAAATGGTGAAACATCATTTGCAATAAAAAAATATATCATTTTATTAAATTCGTCTCACAATAAAAATGATGAGACCGTCTCATCTGAGACTTTGCCTTATTTTTGTAATTCATCTTGCAGACAAAAGTAGTTTTTTTATAATTAATCTTAAAGACAAAAATAAATGAAACAATAATGCAGGTTACAGAATATTAAAATATAATAAAATTTAAGAATACATCTATCATTTCGAAATAATTAAAAAAGGCTTAATATCTAGATTTAAAGAGGAATTTGTGTAATTAAGAAAAATAAAAAATAAATTGTAATACATGTTAAGAATTGTGGTAGCAAAAACCGTAGACAAATCAAAGTAGAAAAATGATGAGACAATTGTTTATGTGGTTCAATCTTGTAGGTGTACGCCTACAAATGAATAAATGATGATTTTATTGAACAAGATTTCGGTGTGCACTAGAAATACAATGCAAGACTCTTTGCACCAAATTCAGTCTCTCAAAACTGTTCAAGCTCCTCTTTAAACTTATTTTAGTATGTATATATACATCATTAAATAGTTACAAATTGGCTCAACACTCAACCGTTACACCAACAAAATAATGTATTCGTTGCTCCACAACTAAACCAGCTTATAATAAGTTTATTACCTCTCCATCCGGTAACCAAGCACACCTCTGACTCTAGCATGCAGCCACATCATCAATACATTTGTCAATTGATCTATTTATTTATATTTGTTTCTCTTTTTTTTTTTCCTTACAATGATTTACTTTTCAACACAATTCTATGTTAATTAATTTTTCTATTATGCAATATGTAATTTTACTTTTCTTCTCTGTATATGTACGTCTTTCCTCTAATCACCAATTTTTCAATTTTTCACATACCCCTTTTTTGATCCATTTCACAAACCTTTCTTCTTTTGTTTTTATTTTTTGATTTAATTTTATAATTTAATTAAAAATTTTCTTTAATTTAATTATAATATTCAAAAATCTGGATTTCATTATTTAATTTAATATCATTATAATGTGTTAGTTGTCACAATCAAATATGAAATCTGTATCCGAAATATAGAATCATAGATTTATGGAAAGTGGTTAAATACCTACAAATCCTCCCTATCCAGTTATTAAAGGTTGTGATTAAGAGAACTTATTCTTCTTATAAGAACGGAACTCTTGTACAATTGAAGTAACAAGGAAAAATAAGAGAACAAAAAATCCCTTATCTTCTATATAGTCAATTTTGTCTACATGGTTAGAGTCTCAAATTCAATATGGTAGCAGAGTTTTATGATTGATTTCTCAAGAATTCAATCTGGGACAAATCTCTCACCCTCAGGCACAATGACTAAAGGTTCATCTCAAAACATCCAAATCACAAACCACAAGCTAATGAGAGCTAATTATCTCACATGGTATATCAAACTAGCTATTAATGGCAGAGGGATGCTGGTGCACATTACTGGAGAAGTTGAAGCTCCAGACTCCAGTGACCCAAAACTTAAGCAATGGAGTTCAAAAGACATGGTAATCAACACTATGAATCAGGATATAGGTAAGACGTATACGTTTCTTCCCGCAACCAAGGATGTATGGACGAATGTGAAAGAATATACTCAGATCTGGAGAATCATTCATAGACATTTGCACTCAACACCAAAATTTGGAAGCTACAACAGGGATTAAGGAATGTTGCATCCTACTACAATGAGATGGTAGTAGCACTATAGCAAGAGTTGGATTAATTCGAGGAAGAAGCTTGAAAATGTTCAGAAGATTGTACCTGTATGAGAAAAAGGTGGAAAGAAGCAGAGTATTTGTCTTCGTAGCTGGGGTCAACAAAGATTCATATGAAGTAAAAGGAAGGACCTTTGGAAGACAATTGTTGGGGTATAACTAGATGAGCCCACTAAAGAGGTCCAAAATATGGCACACTCGCATTCCTACAGGCTAAACAGCAGGCCAGCCCAAGGTTGGAAGGATTAGAGATAGCTCACAGGTAGGCGGGAGTTCATAAAAAGCAGCTCGACCAAGGCCAATGAACTGGGTAGCTCGACAAAAGGAGAGACCTCTTGTTAGAAGCACGACTCGAAGAGAGCTACTTTTAACGAGCCGCGATGAAAGGATAAGCTCGCGAAAATTCTGGAGGTCATTGAAGATAGAGACATTGCAACAACTCCGATAAAGCTGGAGGTCGCTGCTCAACAGCCTCGATGAAAATTCAAGAAACCCTAGTGCCCCAAAACCCCTATAAATAGTACTTTGTAAGCCGGATTTCGACATTAGTTTTTTCTTTTGAATACTTAACTACATTCTAATTCAACTTCTGCTATTGTTGCACCCCTTATCGAGCTCGATGATGTGGTGAATGAAGCTCGATTAGATGCCTGTAATGCCAAAATAAGTTCCTTGTCAAAATTATATTCTATTTATGTGCTCCCAGGTTAACTGTTATTAATTTATCGAGAATCATTGCTTGTTTGTTTCCCTTTATTATTTTAATTTTATCTATCATTGTTATCTGCTTTATTCGAATCTCAAGTTCCTGGGGCCCCGTATTCGAATGAAATGAACCTCAACAATTCGGCGCCCACCGTGGGGCCCTAGGAACAAAAGTCTTGCTAATGCTTCTTGAAGGGAATAGCTGGCAACGACAACACAACTAATAGAACTATGGATGACAATGGGAGGACCGGCCCACCTCCGAGAGCAGGTCGAGGAACCCTACTGAGGACTAGACGAAGAGACCTCCCAGGATCCGGATGCGGGAGTCCACGACTGGGAGGCGGAAGAGGAGCTCCACCAACGCGGAATACCAATGAGATGGTGGACGATCTCTTCAAGGCGTTCAACGCTACGACGCTCAACAAACTGGCGTTCCTCCCCCCACCCCCCTCCAGCATGGCAGATCCGCATGCCGCTCAACTGGTTAGCCAGGTGCAGGCCGCCAAAGCCTCAATGGACAAGATAAGAACACAAATGGAGGAGATGGCGATGAGGTATGAACTCCTCAATAAGGAGAATTTCCGGTTTCAATATTAGGCCAACACTCGACCTATTATCGAGTTCTCCTGTTCCTCGAACCCTTCGATCCATGACTTATTAGGTGTCATGAGGAATGTACGACCTAAATCCTATATACATTCCCTCTCTGAGCACTCATTCAAAATCACCAATGCCTCTCTGGAGTCATATTCCTGCTCAGTAACAGCTATATACGCCTGTTGCTTTTGCTCGTGCTTCGTCTACCTCTCCAGACAATCTCTTTTGATATGACACTCATTTAGACCACTCGAGCCACCAGGCCTTCTCAACGAGAGTTCTCCCCCTCCTCGTTCTTCTTATTTAACACCTTCGAACATAATGCAAATTGAACCTCATCCATGGTCCATGACTATCTTCCATACATTAAGGTTTCCTTGAAGTTCGAATAACTGTTTGGCAGCGTACTCAACAACATAAAAACCTGATCCTTATCACCTATCGCGATACCAATATTTGCCAGATCGAGGACCGACTTATTGAACTGGTCGAGCTGCTCGTTGATCGATCTTCCCTCTTGCATCTTAAACAAATACATCGACTATTTAAGATAGAGTTGAATCGCCATGGACTTCTCCATATATAAGGATTAAAGTTTGGTCCAATACTTTCATTGTCGTCTTCTCCTTCGACACCTTCCTCAATATTATGTCTTCGAGACTTAGAATCAGCGCAATGTGCGCCTTCGCCTGTGTATCTTTCTTCTGTTGCTCCATCATCGTGTCAAGTAACCCAACCTCTCCCTTCAAGGCACCGTCCAAGCCTTGTTTTACAAACAATGCTTGCATCTTCAATTTCCACAAGCTAAAGTCATGTG
Source organism: Plectranthus barbatus (assembly GCA_026898455.1). NCBI lineage: Eukaryota > Viridiplantae > Streptophyta > Magnoliopsida > Lamiales > Lamiaceae > Plectranthus > Plectranthus barbatus. Next base: position 138,890 of record JAPKLW010001102.1, read on the forward strand.
ATCACGTGAAATGCTCCACCTCAAACTTGGTTGAACCCATAGCAATCCTTATTCCACGTTGACCACACCAATTTGTTTTGAAATAAGCAATTTCACACATGAATAACAAAAAAATACTGAACACAAATAATTATAGTGGTTTGAGCGTAAGCTCCACGTCCACTCTTCAAGCCTCCTTGGTGATGATTTTATTATGGCGAAGATACACTAGAAAAATACTATTCATTTGCGATAGATTCGCAACCAAGAAAAACACGGGTCACGAATTTGTGATGGAATGCCGACTAATTTGCGACCATTTTTGAACTCACTGGTTTGCGATGGGTGTGCGACCCTTTTTCCGATCGCAAAATTTTGCGACCAACATTTTGGTTCCGAATTCGTCGCCCTATTTATTATTATTTTTTAGTATTTTAATATTTGCGACCAGTTTTTTGGTCGCAAATCCGTCGCAATTTTTTGCGAATTTAGGTTTGATTTTTGTGGAACATTTTATTTTGCGAGCAATTCCTATTTCCCCAAATCGTCTACTTTTAACCAGCGAAAGGCGCGCACCTCCGATTCTCTCCGACAACTCCACAGTATGCACCTTTCCCTTTCTCTCTCGGTCTTTCATTTTCTCTCTCAATTGATCTCCACCACCCCTGTTGCCGCAACTGTTTTCCTCAGCTTCCACCGCTGCGCCGCTGCTAGTAGCCATCACTGTGAACCTATTCGGCCGACTCAGGTAATATGTTTCTCTCTTTCCCTATTCTCTTTCTGGTCCTCATCTCTCTTCTACCATTCTTTCCTCAGATATTGCTAGCTATAGAGAGGCGCAATAGGAATTACCTTTCAAATTGAAGATTATCTCACTTGCCGTTAGTCTCTCTCTCTCTGCAGTAGTTTCTTGACATTGTTAGATATTGAGCTAGGGTTTCTTGTTTGCTTAAAAAAATGTAATGTGCAAAATGACTTTGTCGACTATGGGATCATAATGTGTAGGTTTTAGATGTCATTTTTTTCCAATATAATATTTGGTTTTGATGCTCTGCCTAGTGCTGGACTGTTAGCTATTACTGTTGTAATCCCACCTTAATTTGATGTTTTGATGTGTCAAAACTATATACCAAAGTCTAGGCCTTAGAGTTATTACCTCATGTAATCCTTGTATAGGATAATCGAGTTGTAATAGTCTAGGAAGAAGGATATCATCAAAACTATGGAACAGTCTTGAAGAAGATGCTATTCAGACGAGATAACTGTCAAACATACAAGACGAAGACAAGATGAGCAGATCAAGGCCACAAAAACTGCGCAGACAGTTTTTCCTATCAAAGCTTGGATACTCAAGAGATCTGTGAATGCAACATTCACACAGAAACTGTTGAGAGGCGCTCATAGTTTCAGGTCAAGACAATTTTGCGTCTAGGAATGCGTACAAGGCTAGTGTCGAACAATCGTAGAAGATCCTTGAGGAAGTCAATGAGAAAAGACATACAATGCTCAGTTGCAACTGGTGTACAACGTTGTTTGAACGTCTGACACAACAAGTACAAGTTGCTCTGAAAAGCAGGTTGATGCAGCAGAGATAGTAGAGAGGGGAGCGACTTTTTGCAGAGAAGAATGGACTATGATTGGACATTGTTCTCTATGTCTCTACCGACTATTTTCTGGGTCTCCACCTATAAATAGCAGGAAATACAGAGACATAAAAACCTTTGCTCAATTGAACATATGCTCCTCTGAATAATCTCGCATATTTGATGTTAGTGAGCAAAACACACTAGTATATATAGTTTTGTTGTAGGAGGAGGGGTTTTATTCTGCTATATATCATATTCATTGTGGTTGTGAATTCAAACACTACACTTAGCTCAACAAATATGCGTCTTTTTTCTTTCTTTAATACTATATTTTTTCTATTGTTGTAAACTTATATGCATACTTTTCTTAATTTTAAGAACCTTATGTTTACCAACATTTTCTACTATGAACCAAATAAGCCTAAAAAAGAAAAAACTATATCAAGTTCAAAAATTAAGTTTTTATAATAATTAAAAATATCAATATTGAAACGAAAATCTAAAACCCAACAGGAAAATTTGGGTGAAGGCGGGTCCACAACAAGGCGCGAGAACCACCGATGTTGCAGCGCAGATAAAAGCTTGAAACGTGGCGCCAGACTATTGGAATCCACCTCAATTTTGGGATAAGAAAACGGATGGCAGGAAACGATATAATGGATTAAAACTATCACAATTCAATCCAACCCAAAAAAAGAAAAAAAATCCACTCTTCAACGCTACATTACATATCTAGGAACACGCAGAGAGAGAGAGTCGATCGTCAAGAGTAGCAATGGCATCCATCACCATGACCGCCTCATTCATTGGTGGCGCCACCGCAGCAAAGCAGCTCCCGGCCAGCAACCGCCGTGGCATGGTGGTGGTTAGAGTCTATGTAGAGAGGTGTCAACAACAAGGTGGACTTGCTTGGGAAGCATGTGCATATCATTGAGACTCAAGTGAGTCAAATTGCTACCACAATCGGGGTACAACACACGCCGGGAGAGATGCCGAGCACCACCAAACTCAACCCCAAGAACCAAAAGGACTACAAGGCCATCAAATTGAGATCTGGAACGAGCTACAAAGGTCCGAGCATGCCCCAAAGCAAGTTTGGGGTAGAAGAGTAGCAGCAGGTCGCTGAACCATCCTCTGTTTCGATCGACATAGAGGACGTGAGGAGGATGAGATGTCGAGCGATAAAGGGATTTCGACCAACAGGATTCCTGCGGGTGTGTCGATCGACACACCCCCTATTGGTCGACACAAAATTCGGGTTGACACAGATTCAGCCGGGTCGACACAGAGGACATCCCAGCTCAACAATTCAGGTTCCAAAGTTGCCAGACCACCTCCGATGCCCTTTCCTCAGCGCTTTGCCAAGCAGAAGGAGGATTCCATGTTCTCTCGTTTTGTCGAGAACTTGAAGAAGGTAAGCATTAACTTACCTTTGATTGAAGCTTTGTCTGAAATTCCAGGTTACATGAAGTATCTTCGGAAGCTCATGAGCGAGAAAAAAACATTTTGTGGAGAACTCAACAGTCAGACTTCATGAGCAGTGCAACATGATCTTACAGAAGAAACTTCCAGTCAAGAGAAGTGATCCTGGATGCTTCTCCATTCCAGTTGAGATCGGGGGGATCGCCTTTCCAAAGGTTCTGTGCGACACGGGAGCCAACATCAATCTGATGCCCTTTTCCATCTTCCAGCACCTCAAGATTGGAGAGTTGAGGCCAACGACAATCACGTTGCAGATGGCAGACCGATCTGTGTCTCGCCCAAATGTATACTTGAGGATGTTCTCATTCATGTGGGTCATCTAATTTTCCCTGCAGACTTTGTAGTCTTGGACATGAACGAAGATGGCAGCACACCCCTCATCTTGGGAAGGGAATTCTTGGATACAAGTGCTGCTTTGATTGATTGTCGTGGTAGAGAGATCACCCTTCGAGCCAATGAGGAGCGGATTACTTTCAAGCTCGACAAAAGCCAACACTAGTCTGAATGTAACCGGATCACTTCTTATGAAGAATTTGAAGACGAAGAACTTGAGGATGAAAGAGAAGACAAAGCCGCACAAGAATGGGAGCGAGGGAATGAGGTGGCAAAATTGCCAATTACACCATCTCATCCTGAGCTCACTGCTGTCATTCAAGACCGACTTGTCTACATGGTGGATGCCCGAGGAAGGCAAGTGCATTCTAGCCCACCTTGGTTCTGACAAGAGGTACCGTCGAGCTACGAGTTAACTAAAGCACTTGTTGGGAGGTAACCCAACCTTTACAAGCTTTCTTTCCAATTTTATTTGTTAACTTTTAATTTTCGTTTTTAATTCCGTTGGTATGTTTAACTTTATTTCCGAATTTCTGTTTTGCAATTATTTTGTTTATTTTTTTTTAAAAAAAATGAACAGGGAGGATTTACCCCTGTCGATCGAGATAGAGGTCAGCATGCAGAGAACACTTCGATCGACAAAAGCAGTCGATAGAAAGCTCTGTGTCGATCAACAGGCCCCCTGTCGATCGACACATAGTGCTAGCAACCCCGAATCTCCATCACGACGAGCTGATTCCTCCGGTGGATAAAAAAGTTGATGTCTGAGATGAACAGTCAGGTACAAGTTCTGTTTCTTGTCTGATTTTCAAACTTTTTCTTACTCTCTCCGAGTTCGAAATAAGTTTGGGGGGATGTGGACAAGAAATTCGAAATTATCTATCCTTTACTTGCTTTATTTTTTTATTGCATTATTTGAATTGGTATTTAAATTTTTTCTTTAAAAATGTGGATAAAATGTGAGAAGTATTTTTTATTGAGTTTTGAACCCACTTGAACTAATTTTGAGATTGGAATTGATTGAGGATAAGTTTGATTTGATTTCAATTGTGGTTGATTGCCTATGACTGTAGAATACCGCATGATAGGGTCTAATTAAAACTTACACTTGCATGATGTTTGAGTGGATTGAAGTTGACTAAGGAAGAATTTTTGAACCTAAGTGAGTTTTTGAGTCTTTATTTGTTCATGAGAGATTCACATGTATGTTTATGTTTCTCTAGAACTTGCTTTTGTTCTATTTTGAGACTGCATAGTATGCACAAGGATAGAAAATGATTTTAGGTCATCTTTGTTTGCCCAAATCCTAAACACTGTCCCTTCTTATATTGAAATTATCTCTAGTAAGCCCCATTGTGCCTAACTCCATTTTTTTTTCGTCTTGTCTATGATATTTTCATGGAGTTATAATGATTTTTGTCTTGTCTATAAGGTTTAAGGAAGAAAAGGGTGGTTATATGTGTGATGTGGATAAGAAAACTGTAGTATAGTGGTGAATAAAAGATGAAAGGTTGTATAGCTCAAAAGAAAAAAAAAATAGAAGTCTCATAAGCCCTAAGAAGAGAAAAAATGTGTCTTTGATTGCAAAACTTTTTGAAAAGGGTATAAGAGATTTAAAAAGTGCTAGGAAAAAAAAAGAATTTAATTGTAATATTTGAGGAGAAGGGTAGATGTTCATAGAAGGTGGTTTGGATTGATTAAGGAAGTACAACTTGATTGATTTTAGTCACTTGACCATATTTCTCTACCTTTCACAAAAAGCCTACATTACAACCTAATCAAAGTCCTTTTTGATTCTTGAATTGTGTGCACAAATGAGTAGTGGAGATTTTAGAACTTTTGCAAGCCTATGGTAGAAATTTCTTCATACATGTTGTGAGTGCTTTCATTGAAACTCAAACACTTGTGTGATTAAGCGATACACTTCCTTGTGAGTCTTCCGAAGTTGATGGATTCTTATCTCATTCAAACTGATTGTGTGATCTGGATTGATGATCTTTGATTGGCATTGCACTTTCAACTACTTGAGATTTCTTTTCCTTCTTTTCTTTGATTGAGGACAATCAAGTATTCAAGTTTGGGGGGTTTGATAAGCTCATATTTATACTCACTTATTTATATTTTTCTCCATTGTTTTAGTGCAATTAGTTTATGTTTTTACTTATTTCTGTGCATGAGACTATTATATAGGATGTTATGCTCTTGATGGAGAGTTTTGCGGGAATTTAGGGCTAAAAAGAGGTAAAATGATGAAAGAGCCGTGAAGAACAGAGTTGCTGCTTCGATTGACACACGAGAAGTTGACCAAGTTGGAAGACGTGCCAAAAACACGAAGCTTTACCTCTGTGTTAATCGACGTGGTGCATATCGATCGACACAGAGGTCGGATGTCGATTGGAGGCAAGGTAGAAGAAGGAGGCTCGACATATGCAGGCACGTCGATTGACAGGCTCCCTGTCAATCAACACGAAGGTTAGTGCAGGCATGTCGATCGATAGGCTCTCTGTCGATCGACACGGAGGTCAAATTAGGGCGGATTGAGATGCTGCATGTGTGTCGATTGACAGGCTCCTTGTCGATTGACACAGAGGCCCGAGATGGAATTTTTGGCCTATTTTGACAATTTTTGTTATTTTAGCCCAATACCCAGTTTAGATATTTTGGCTCCTCTATAAATACTCCTTTCAATTATGCACAATTTTAGCTTGGATTTTGGAGAATAATTGTAACATTGGAGTTTTTCCAAGACATTCAAGGTTCCTATTGCATTTGTAAGTTAATTTAATAATATGTTTGCTTTAATTCTAGTCATGTTTTGTGACTAGAACCCTAATAGGTTCTAGGGCTATGTGTGTTCTTTTCTGATGCATGTTTAATTAAAATCAACTCAATAACATGGTTTAATTCCTTGTGCTTAATTAATTGAATCTAGATTTAGAGAAGGATCGAGAGATGAATTTGAATCTAGGTTTGTAGTTATTAATTGAAGGATCGAGAGGTGAAAATTTATAATAGGAAAAAGGAATTGAATGCAATTATTTTCTGTCTTAAAAAGAAGAATTAATTTGTAGGATTAAATTAGATAATTATTGAGATTAAGTAAATTGGTGTTCTTGAGACCGAGAGGGTAAAGTCACTGTTTAGTAATCTAGGGTTTAATTGTCTAACCAAGGAATTTAATCCACTTGAATATGAATTTATCCCCATTGCTAAGTTGATGGATATTGCACGTTGATGATTAGAATATAAGCCCTAGCATCTGTGTTTCCCTTTACTGTTTTCAAAACCCTTTATTTTCTCGCACTGTCATCTTTAATTTTCAAAACAAAACCCCTTTTCTATTTCCTCAAACTTCTATGTTCTAGAAATCATAACTAGTACTTTGGATAGTTCGTTGCACAGTCCCTATGGATTTGACCACCTTAGGGTGTAAAATTTATTTGCTTGCTGCTAAAAACAATTCATCACTATACAGGACTAGTGATTATCTCCTCTCGGTCTAAAAAATACACGTTAATCAATCTCAATGAGGTACATATTAAAAACCCTACAACCGATTCTTTCTTTTGAGACAGAAACCAATTATATCAAAATTCTTTTTTCCTATTATTAATTATCTCCTCTCGGTCTCAAATTAATAACTATAAATATAATCCAACTTTCATCTCTCGATCCTTCAATTGAAAATAGATTTTAAGATCAAAACCATAGAATTTGAACCATTTAATTAAGGGTTGGATTTAATTGAATTACAACATGCTGAAAAGGTTGGAGAAAACCCTAGAACCTGTTAAGGTTTCTAACCTAACATATCAAAAATAAAAATTGCATTCAACATAATAAAACATACAAGAATCATAAAAGAATATGAATATTAGATTCTTCAATGTCTTCGAATCCAAATCCAAAGCAACAAGTAAATTAAAGAGAACTGAAAATATAAAGTATTTTAATGCTAAAAATTAAATTAGAAAATAAAGAAAAAGGCTGAAAATTAATAATTATTTTCGAGCTCTCTAAGTCCTATTTATAAGGGAGGAATTTGAATCTTCAAAAGGTAATGGGTCTTGAAAGAAAATTCTCCAAATTGAACCAAAATCTACCTTTGCGACGTCCGTGTCGATCGACGTGGCGTGTGTCGATCGACATAGCTGCAAATCGAAATTTCGTCCTCTGTTTTGATCGATAGAGGCTCTGTCGATCGATACAGAAGCTTTTGTGTTGCCAGAAATCTCTTTCTTCGACTCCTTCTGCACAGTCTCACGGTTTTGGCCATAACTTGTGCTCCCGAACTACGATTAATCAGATTCCAGTTGAATTGGAAAGATAACTCAAAGATCTTTCTATTTCCATGCTCCATTAGCTCAGATTCCACGTGTGGAAGAGTTCGTGACTGTTTCTTTGAAAATCAACTGCTTTCGGTACGGGTTTTCTTTGATTTTGGCCCCAAACCTACAAAATTTGAGCACGACAAGCGTAATATCCCCTATAAATAGTTTATGCTTGATTATTAACTAAAAAATCAAGTAAATGCAATAAACAAATAAAAAAACAATGTGATAAGTGATGCAAAATACGAGCTTATCATCAACATGATTATAATTACCAAACAGAATGTGGTCTCATTATTTGTGCCATAAATTGTAGAACTTAACTTGTTCAGGGACCTCAACAGAACTTATCAACTTCCGAGTCTCATTAGCCCACTTTAAGATCTCAAGATTGAATGGTAAATTCATATCAACACCATCGTAACAGATCTGTGCAGAAGCCGTCATCTTATACAGGACATTCATTCCAAAAAAAATAAAATAAAATAATATTAATGCAAGCCTCCACATAATATATCAATACACAAATGATATTTATGAAAACTTGATTGTGTTTCTTGATTGGTTTCTTCCCTTGAAATATATGATTTTTCTATCACGATAGATATATTTCTCATGAAACTTGATGGCATTAACATTTATGTTCGAGATCTTCTTATCTTTTGGGAGCCATATGATGACGTTTGAGATATGCATACTAGAAATCAACCTTCATGCTTCAAATAAACTCAATTCTATATATTATACAAAAATAATATGTGCACAACACAATTTGAATACAAAAGATAAACAATGAGACATAGAATGAGTAGTATATGTACAACACAAAGAATTAAAATTTAAATGAAGTGGCCAAATGATTGATGTAAACCTTCATTTCCCTTTGTGCAGAATATGACATTAAATACTAATAATATAAGAATTCATCCCATCCCATCTGCAAAGTAAAATCTCCACAAATAATCTTAGTTATATATAAATTAGTGGCAATGGAAACCGTTACACCGTGGTGTGAAACATCAATTTACTTAACGCGTGTGATATGAATATATTATTGTATTTATAACACGAGAGAGTTTTGTGAACTACCATGGATAACCATAGTTATATGTAAACTAGTGAAATACCAATTTACCTAATGCGTGTTATATGAGAGTATTACTAAAATGTATAAAGTTGTGATATATGTATGTTTATATGTGTGTTTTTATTAAATTACATACAATTAATCTTTTAACCTACACTTTACATAAAGTTTTCGAGATAAACATCTTGATAACTCTCGTAAAGAGTTACTATTTTTGCGTTAAATTAGTTAAATGTGTTTTAAAATAGTCTTGTTTCATAGGATAATATAGGTAAATCTGTGGAGGTATCTAGTTTATGCTTAGTTGTTTGTGTTTTGTGTTATTTATTAGTTTTGCGAAGGAATTGTTCAAGTACTGTCACAGGTCCTATTATGCTAGAGCACGAAAAATGCATGGTGGGAGGAAGCAATGTCGCAGCATGGGAAAAGCATGGTTCATGTACTGACGAACCAAATCTGGGACCACAACAGACAAGATCTTCGCACTTTTCAGACTTTGTCCCAAAAGCTGGACAGGTGTGATCACTGTAAAATCTACAGATTAATTATAGCAACAGTGGCAAATAAATTTGTAAACCCTAAGGTTATCGAATCCAGGGGAATTGTGTGGGGAAACTATCTTATATACTAATTATGATCCTAAGACTCATTGTTTGAGGAATTCAAAATCAGGGTTTTGACTTAGAAAATAAAGGTGACAATGCTGAAAATTAAAGATGTTTTGAAAGCAAATTTAAAGGAACACAGATTCTAAGGAAGAATTCTTATTATGGATAACATGTAGGAATCAATTATCCAGAGGTGTTGGATCTTCCATCTTCAGTGTTCAGTTTGCTTCCGCGTCGAGTCTGAGTCCTTTCGTTCGAGTTCCTGGGCTGCGATCTAACCCTTCCCGGCGAGGATCGTATCATTTTGGTATCAGAGCCAGGTTGTGTCTTTCTTTTCCTTATCATTTTGGTACCCGAACCAGGTTATGTCTTTCTTTTCCTTATCATTTTGGTATCAATATCCAGGTCGTACCCTTCCTTTTCCTTTGTCTTCAATTTTCGTGTCTGTCTCAAAAAAAAATCGAGTCTTGTTCTTGTTTCCTGTCCTTTGTGATTCAAAATTTTCTTCGTGTCTTGTTCCTGGTTGTGAGAGTCGAAAATTTGGGGAGTGTTAGGGTTTGATATTTGAGTTTCCTTGTGTGTCAAGATTTGAATTAGCCTTCTTACCATATTAGATTAAGTCAAATCTTTCCTTATATACCTTTTACCTTATTCATATCTTCTTTCCTTGGTGTCCATATTATTTCCTTCTTGATTGAATTACCAAACAATTTCAATTTGGTAATTAGTTAAAAAAAGGGGTGAAAATAAAAAAAAAGAGAGAAAAATTCGAAAAAAAATAAAAGTTAGAGTTCGAAGAGAAAAAAATATTCGTCAAAAAAAATATCGAAAAAAGTGTTGGGAAAGAAAAAAAAGAAGGGTAGCAAAATTAAATCAAAAATCCCTAATTTCTTGATTTCTACTAGTGCCTTTTTTGCCTTTTCTATCGATTTTGGTCGTTTTTGTCGTAACTTTTGCGTCCGGTGTCTGTTTTTTGCTTAATTGTACTTTTTGGCCAAATTCCTTTGTTTTCGAGTAGTTATTGCCCTCCGAAGTTTTTTCCGAAAAAATTTTCTGTCCGTTTTTGGTCGTTTACCTTCCTAGAGTCTTCTAGAGTCTTCCCGTCCTGTTGGTTTGTCGACTTGAAGTCCGTGAAATTTTATAAGAATTTTTGAGCTTTTTGGAAGAGAGAAAAGAGTGGTAAAAGGCAAGAGTGTGTGAGATTAATAGAGGGATTGAAAAAAGCCATCTATACTGAGAGTGATACACGAGTGTGAGTGCTTTGACATAACTGAGTGATACACGAGTGTACGTGAGGTGGTGAGGTCCTTCTATTGTTTGTTTATCTAACCTTTCTTGCAGGTATGACTAAATCTAATGATTCTGATGAGGTGAAAGGAGGTGAGCTTATTGGTGGTGGTCAGGTCAAGTACATGATGGAGGCCATGAAATCTGAATTGGTTAGGTTGGTGAAGAGTGAGATGAATGCTATGCATCAGCGAATGGATGACTTTGATATCTCTGTAACAGAAAAGACTCAACGAGACTCATCTGATAGTCATAAGAGTACTGGAAAAGGAGGACGTGCCAACCGAGGTGGACGAAGAGATTCGTATAGGAGACAGAATCCTCAGTATGAGGAGGATGGCGATGATTACCCCGAGTTGTATCTGGAGTGGGAGCGAAAGGTGGAGATGATGTTCGAGTGCCATAACTACTCTGAGTTGAAGAAAGTAAAACTAGCTGCAGTAGAGTTCTCTGATTACGCTCTCATGTGGTGGGATCAGTTTGTCAGTAGTCGGAGGAGGAATAGGGAGAGATCTATAGATACATGGGATGAGATGAAGGCTGTGATGAGGAGGCGCTTTGTGCCAAATCATTATTACCGAGAGTTGTATAACAAGCTGCAGAGTTTGAGGCAGGGTACCCGGAGTGTGGATGAGTACTATAAGGAGATGGAAGTGGCTATGATCCGAGCCAATGTAGTGGAGGATAGAGAGGCAACGATGGCTAGGTTTTTGGCCGGTCTGAATTGGGAGATCCGGAATACAGTGGAGCTGCAGCATTATGTCGAGCTGGAAGACATGGTCCACATGGCCATCAAGATTGAGGGACAGCTCAAGAGGAGGGGCAACGGCAGTAATTCGAGGGAGAACCCCACAGGCTGGAGAGAATACCAGGCTGGAAGTGGTTCAACACCTAAGCGAGCTCCGTGGAAGAAGGAGGAGGAGCAGCCTCGAGGGGAGAAGAAGTCGTTTGTGAAGCCCAGGTCAGACTCCACAGCTCAAGGTAAAACTGTTACCACTGATTTTCGTAATAGAGACCGCAAGTGCTATAAGTGTCAGGGTTTTGGGCATATTGCTAACGATTGCCCAAATCGGAGAGTCATGTTGATTCGTGATGATGGAGAGATTGTGACTGATGAAGAGACTGACCTGGAGATGCCTGATTTGGATGATCCTGATGAAGATGTAGAAGAGATTGAGGCGCCTGCGGCGCTGAATTTTGTGATGAGAAGGGCTTTGAATGCACAGCCTGCAGCCGGAGATGTGGAGCAGAGGGAGAACATCTTTCATACACGTTATCATATCAACGATAAGGTCTGCAGCATGATTATAGATGGCGGTAGCTGCACCAATGTGGCGAGTCAGTCGATAGTGACGAAGCTAGGTTTACAGGTGATGAAGCACCCTAGGCCATACAAGCTGCAGTGGCTGAATGATAGTGGTGTCATCAAAGTAGTGAAGCAAGTCAAGGTGTTGTTTCACATTGGGAAATATGAGGATGAGGTGTTGTGTGATGTGATTCCTATGCAGGCGAGTCATATGCTTTTGGGGCGTCCGTGGCAGTTTGATAGGCGTGTGAAGCATGATGGCTTCACAAACAAGTATGCCTTCGAGTACAAGCAGAGAAAGATCTCACTTGTTCCTCTGACCCCTAAACAAGTCTATGAGGATCAAGTCCAGTTGCAGAAGGAGTCGGGTGATGAGATGCAGCCACGAAGTAATAAGGAGAAAGGGGTGGTGCAACAATCCTTTCTAGCTAGGGTTGGGGATCTGAAGTGGGCGGTTCAGGAGGAGAAAGCAATGGTGTTGCTGATCTACAAGGAGAATATGGTTTTAACTAACATTCCTGATTCTCTACCCCCTTCTATTTCCTCTCTTTTGCAGGATTTTGATGATGTTTTTCCAGATGATACCCAAGCCGGGCTGCCACCCATTCGTGGGATTGAGCATCAGATAGATTTCGTGCCGGGAGCAACCCTTCCAAATAGACCAGCTTACCGAACCAGCCCGGAGGAGACGAAGGAGTTGGAGAGGTAGATTGGAGAGTTGCTGGCCAAAGGGCACGTGAGGGAGAGTTTGAGTCCTTGTGCAGTTCCAGTTTTGCTAGTGCCCAAGAAGGACTCGACCATGAGGATGTGCTGCGATTGCCGAGCTATCAACAACATTACGGTTAAGTATCACCATCCTATCCCTCGTTTAGATGATATGTTAGATGAATTATATGGTGCTTGTGTGTTTTCTAAGATAGATCCGCGAAGTGGATATCATCAGATTAGAATTAAGGAGGGAGATGAGTGGAAAACTGCTTTTAAAACCAAACTTGGGTTGTATGAGTTGTTAGTCATGCCTTTTGGTTTAACCAATGATCCTAGTACTTTTATGCGTCTTATGAACCACATTTTGAGAGCTTTTATTGGCAGATTTGTTGTGGTTTATTTTGATGACATTCTGATTTATAGTAGGAGTTATGATGAGCACTTTGAACATTTGAAGTCTGTTTTGGATGTGCTTCGCAGGGAAAGACTCTTTGCTAACATGAAGAAGTGCATATTTTGCACGGATAAGTTAGTGTTTTTGGGTTTTGTTGTTAGTGCAGACGGAGTACAGGTGGATGAAGAAAAGATTCGAGCAATCAAGGAGTGGCCGCAGCCTAAGAATGTCGGCGATGTTCGCAGCTTTCACGGACTTGCCAGCTTTTATAGGCGTTTTGTACCCCATTTCAGCAGCATTGCAGCCCCATTAACTGAAGTGATTAAGAAGACTGTGGAGTTCAGATGTGGAGAAGAGCAAGAGAAGGCTTTTGAGTTGCTGAAGAACAAGTTGACCCATGCCCCGGTATTATCTCTTCCTAACATTTCTAAGACATTCGAGATTGAATGTGATGCTTTTGGGGTTGGTATTGGTGCAGTTTTGATGCAAGAGAAGTGGCCCGTGGCATACTTCAGTGAGAAGCTGAACGGTGCAACGCTGAATTTTCCTAGGTTGAGTTTGGAGTGTTGACAGTAGAGCCTGGTGGTATTGAGGCATCGAGATCCTACCTACAATAAGGAGCTGTACGCCTTGGTGAGAGCCTTAAAAACGTGGCAGCACTATTTGTGGGCTAAGGAGTTCATCATTCACACCGATCATGAGTCGCTGAAGCATCCGAAGGGGCAACATAAGCTGAACAAGAGGCATGCAAGATGGATGGAGTTTGTAGAGACTTTTCCTTACGTCATCAAGTACAAGCAAGGTAAGGAAAATGTGGTGGCCGATGCACTGTCTCGCAGGTATGCCTTGATCTACACTTTAGATGCTAAGTTGCTTGGGTTTGAATGCATTAAGAGTCTGTATGCATCTGATGAGGATTTTGGTGACATTTATGCTGCATGTGAGACATCTGCTAGTGGTGAATATTTTAGACATGATGGGTTTCTATTTAGGAGAAATAAGTTGTGCATTCCTAGGGGTTCTCTACGAGAATTATTGTTGTTAGAGTCTCATGGAGGTGATTTAATGGGTCATTTTGGTATTGCTAAGACTTTGGCTGTGTTGCATGAGCATTTCTTTTGGCCTCGCATGAAACGTGATGTTGAGAGGATCTGTGGTAGATGCATTACTTGTAAACAGACTAAGTCTAGGTCTAGTTCCCATGGATTGTATACACCTTTACCTATTCCTACTGCACCTTGGATTGATATTTCTATGGATTTTGTGCTAGGTTTGCCACGTACTGTGCGTGGTAGTGATTCTATATTTGTTGTTGTTGATAGGTTTTCTAAGATGACACATTTTATTCCTTGTCATAAATCTGATGATGCATCACATGTTGCTAATTTGTTCTTTAGGTAAGTTGTGAGATTGCATAGTATTCCTAGGACAATTGTTTCTGATAGAGATTCTAAGTTCTTGAGTTACTTCTGGAAGACTTTGTGGTGTAAGTTAGGAACTAAACTGTTGTTTTCTACTACTTGTCATCCACAAACTGATGGTCAAACTGAAGTAGTTAATAGGACTTTATCTTCTTTGTTGAGAGCTGTACTTAAGAAGAATATTAAGAATTGGGAAGAATGTTTGCCTCATGTTGAGTTTGCTTATAATCGTTCAGTTCATTCTGCTACTCAGTTTTCTCCTTTTGAGGTTGTGTATGGGTTTAATCCTTTAACTCATTTAGATTTATCTCCTTTACCTGTGCAAGAGTTTACTAACCTTGATGGGCAGAAACGAGCTGATTTTGTGAAGCAGATTCATGAGAAGGCTAGGCAGAACATTGAGCGCCGTACTGAGCAGTATGTCAAGCAGGCAAATAAAGGGCGCAAGAAGATGTTGTTTGAGCCTGGAGATTGGGTTTGGCTGCATATGAGAAAGGAGAGGTTTCCTTTGCAGCTGAGATCGAAGTTGTTACCTCGAGGAGATGGTCCCTTCCAAGTGGTGGAGAAAGTGAATGATAATGCATACAAGTTGGACTTACCCGGTGAGTATGATGTTAGTGCTACATTTAATGTTGCTGATTTAAGTCCTTTCGATGTAGGTGATAGCTTGGATTTGAGGACAAATCCTCTTGAAGAGGAGGGGAATGATGGAGCCCAAGTAGCAGCTTTGAGAGACGATCCGGTCTACATTCCGAGTGGGCCGATGACTAGAGCTCGAGCAAGGACTTTGAGGGCTGGATTGAACTTATTGATTAAAGATATATGGGCTGCCAATGTTGCCAAAGAATCGATGATGTTGGAAGAATTAAACGAAGACCCAAAAGTTATTAATTTAATTAGATGTAATGATTGGGCATAGTTTAATTTATTTTAGTTATTTTGGGCCAACATGTCTAGGCCTTAATTAAAGTAATTTTCGAATTTAATGTCTTTAATTATTTAAAATAGTTTCCTTATTAGTTTAGGGTTTGAGTTGCCTATATATAGACCTTGTATGGAACAATTTTGAGGCAGTTTTCAGTTTAATAAAATTTGTGAGGTTTTCTCCTTTATTTCTGAAAGCTCAAATTTCGAAAATTCCTATCATCCATAGGGTTTCGATTTCGACTAATCAATTGGACAGTCATATCCATTGGTGGTGTCTTCATTCATATCCTTCGTTGTTGGATCAATTCGCTTCTTGGGTCGTAGGAGAATTTATTCTGGACTACGGTACTTGAGGGTTTTTCGAATCCAAAGGTGTTGGATCTTCCATCTTCAGTATTCAATTTGCTTCCGCGTCGAGTTTGAGTCCTTTCGTTTGAGTTCCTGGGCTGCGATCTAACCCTTCCTGGCGAGGATCGTATCAAGAATCGTTCACAGCCGTCTCGGGACCCTTGTAGCTCATCCCAGACCTCAGAGTAATTGCATTCACTGGCTTTTCCTTTGCGGGGTTCACCTCTGTTGCACTTGGCAACTATCCCGGCTTATGTTGATTGCTGAGGGTAGTGGCAATTTGGCTCAGTTGGGTGTCCAACATCTGAAGATGTTTCGTCATCAGCTGCATGTGGTTGGCCATCCCCTTCGCCTCGGTTTCTACTTTCCCAAACCGGTTATTCGAGCTCTTGATGAATTTCTTGAGCATCTCCTCCAACACGAATTTCTTCCTTTCCACGATTTCTCCTCCAGTACCTACGTCAAAACCAGACGGAGGGTGTTCTGCAGCAGAAGGGTTAGAATAAGAAAAACCAGGGTGAGTTCGCCCATGGTTGTAATGATACCCCTGATTGCCTCGGTAGTTATTGTGATAACCACTGCCAATGTAGTTCACCTCCGTCCCGGCAGTTCCAGACGAATTGCTTGCACCCCGGTTGATGTAGTCGGCCTCCATCGGAACAATAGCCATGCTTGGCTCTATAACTGCTGCAGCTTGTGTTGTGCCCAATTTTTCAATCTCTTCCCGGAGCTTTTTCACCTCAGCAACCACATCAATTTCTGGCTTGGCTTCCACAGCTTTGATCGGAATCTGTCTATCGGTCGGCCATTGGTGGCTATTCAGCGCCATATCAGCCAGCAACCTCATACTCTTTGCACCACTCTTCTTCATCAGTATCCCACCAGCAGATGCATCAACCAACTCCTTCATGTGAGGATTCAAACACTCATAGAAATGGCACACTTGCATCTCCAGATCGATGCCATGTCCAGGACAAAGTCGTAGAAGCTCTTTGTACCTCTTCTAGGCCTCGTAGAGTGACTCATCATACATCTGCTTAAAAGTAGTAATGGCTGCTTTCCTCTTCAGCAGCAGGCTCGGTGGGAAGTAGTTGGTAATAAACTCTACTCGAAGCTCCTCCCATGTCCCGATTTGATTCTTATCCAGTCCAGCAAACCAAGACCGTGCCTCGTCTCTGAGTGAGAACGAGAACAGTCTCATTCTGATTACATCTTGGGTTACTCCATTCTGCTTCATAGTGTTACACACCTCAATAAATTGGTTGAGGTGGGTATATGGATCTTCTACAGCTCTCCCCGCAAACAGATTTTGCTGCACCATCTAAATGAGGCCTGTGCGCAGCCCAAAGTTGTTAGCATCGATGCCAACTCTGAATCCGGCTTCCGCTTGCTGTGGAAGAAATCGATCCAAGATGGACCTTTGCGAAACCACAATTTGCCTGTTGTTCAACTCTACCAGTCTTGCAGCTTGCTCTGCCTGAGTAGCTTGGGCTGCTTGTAGTTGTGCTCTCAGCTGTTGTACTTCATTCACAAAATTGCCTCTGCTCCTCGAGAGTCATATTTTGTAGAGGTGCTTCAGGATTCTCAGTCATCTCTCGTTGTTTTTCTTTTCCTTTCTTTTTGATTTTCTTGCAGGTTGCTTCAATTTCAGGGACAAAGGCCTCGAGTGTTTTTCCTTTGGCTCGCGTGTTCATGCACCTGCGCAGAAAATAGGTAGATATCAGTTCAGCGTCGATCGATGTGGATTCACGTTGAACGATGCAAGAGAGTAGTCGGCATCGATTGACACAAGGTGTCCATCGATCGATGTCGATCGACGCGAGACGCAGACACGAAAACTCACACACGTACACGTACAGAAAAATAAAACTCAATCCAGCAAATTCTAGGAAGAACTAGTAACAAGATAAAATCTAACAATTCCCTGGCAACGACGTCAATTTGATCACTGTAAAATCTACAGATTAATTATATCAACAGTGGCAAATAAATTTGTAAACCCTAAGGTTATCGAATCCAGGGGAATTGTGTGGGGAAACTATCTTATATACTAATTATGATCCTAAGATTCATTGTTTGAGGAATTCAAAATCAGGGTTTTGACTTCGAAAATAAAGGTGACAATGCTGAAAATTAAAGATGTTTTGAAAGCAAATTTAAAGGAACACAGATTCTAAGGAAGAATTCTTATTATGGATAACATGTAGGAATCAATTAATTTGACAGGTGGATGATCACTGTTATTTCTAATAGATTAATTATAGAAACAGTGGCAAATAAATTTGTAAACCCTAAGGTTATCGATCCAGGGGAATTGTGTGGGGAAACTATCCTCTATACTAGCCATGATCCTAAGATTCATTGTTTGAGGAATTCAAAATCAGGGTTTTAACTTCGAAAATAAAGATAACGATACTTGAAAATTAAAGGAGTTTTGAAAGCAAATTAAAGGAGCACAGATTCTAGGGAAGAACTCTTATTATGGATAACATGTAGGAGCCAATTAATTTAGCAGGTGGAATATATTTCCTTGTTTGGCAAATATAACCTAGATTACTAATTAGTGACTCATCTCCGCTCGGTCTCAAAGTACACCAAATTAGACAATCTGATAAGCAAATCAGTTCAATTCCTACATCTAGTACATCTGTTTGGATAGTGTAGATCATATCATGTATTCCTATTCCCACTATTAATATTCACCTCTCGGTCCTTCTATCAATAGCTAGACATCTAAATTAATCGTCACCTCTCGGTCCTTGAATTAATCTAGAATTATAGAATAAACACAGGAATCATGAACCTAATTAATTAATCCTAACATGCATCCATAATATTATTCAAACCCTAGAACCCGCTAGGGTTTCTAGCCACTCATCGTGGATAGAAATCCAAAAGAAAACATATTAAATTGCATAAACATAAAAGAACTTACAAGAAAAATAAAGGGTTTCGTGTTTCCCAAGTCTCCAACCTCTAAAAACTCTAAAATATGATTGTATGCAATAGGGAATTATGAAAAATCGAATTTACATAGGTATTTATAGTGGTGGATGTGTATCCTATCAAATCTAGGGCTAAAGATATGAAGAAATCCGAATTTCCTCGAATTTCCGCTCCAACAAACATCTCGCGTCGATCGTGGGGAATCCACGTCGATCGACGAGCCTACTTGATTGGCATCAATCGATGCTGATTGGCATCTATCGACGCAGCTTTTCGCCCCTCCTGCGCGGTCTCACGGTTTTGGCCATAACTTTCTCTCCCGAACTCCGATTGACCCGATTCCAGTTGCGTTGGAGAGCTAACTCAAAGCATCATCCATTTCCATATGCCAATAGCTCAAATTCCTCTTGTGGACGAAATCGTCACTGCTACTCTTACACGTCACTGCTTCCGGAACGGATTCCTCGTGAATTTAGGCCTAAAACCCTACAAAAATACCAAAACGCGCATAATACCACCTAATATAGACTCATGCACATAATATATATATAAACTCAATAAAACTACATAAAATAGTAGAAAATAATATAGATAAGCGAGTAAAATAATGAGCTTATCAGTGGAATACTGCAATAATGCTATATTTCCTTGTTTGGCAAACATAACCTAGATTACTAATTAGTGACTATCTCCGCTCGGTCTCAAGTACACCAAATTAGTCAATCTGATAAGCAAATCAGTTCGATTCCTACAATCTAGTACATCTTTTTGGATAGTGTAGAGTGTATCATGCATTCCTAATCCCACTGTTAATATTCACCTCTCGGTCCTTCTATCAATAGCTAGACATCTAAATTAATCATCACCTCTCGGTCCTTGAATTAAATTAGAATTAAAAATAAACACAGGAATCATGAACCTAATTAATTAATCCTAACATGCATCCATAATAATATCAAACCCTAGAACCCGCTAGGGTTTCTAGCCACTCATCGCAGATAGAAATCCAAAAGAAAACATATTAAATTGCATAAAAGTAAAGAACTTACAAGAAAATAAAAGGGTTTCTTGTTTCCCGAGTCTCCAAACTCTAAAAACTGAAAATTATGATGATGTCTATGATAATTGATCTGAAAATAAGAGAGCTGCTTTCAAAAAGTCGAATTTAGTAAGGTATTTATAGGGGTGGATGTGTATCCTATCATATCTAGGGCTAAAGATATGAATAAATCCGATTTTCATCAAATTTCCCGCATCAGCAGATTCGCGTCGATCGACTGGGAATGGCGTCGATCGACGTGGCTCTCTCTTCGGCATCGATCGATGTGGATTCACGTCGATCGACGTGGTCTCTCGCCCCTTCTGCGCGGTCTCACAGTTTTGGCCATAACTTCCTCTCCCGAACTCCGATGGACCCGATTCCAGTTGCATTGGAGAGCTAACTCAAAGCATCATCCATTGCCATGCGCCAATAGCCCGAATTCCCATTGTGGAAGAACTCGCCATAACACCACCTAATATAGACTCATGCATAGAATATATATATATAAACTCAATAAAACTACATAAAATAGTAGAAAATAATATAGATAAGCGAGTAAAATAATGAGCTTATCAAGGTGTCAACCAGGAGGGTCGTCAGAGTTGGAAGGCAGATTGGGGAGCCACGTGTAGAGGGGGGATGAAGCCGAACTGAAAAGGAAGAGATATTTTGAAAAATAAGCCAAGGACACAATAATAACACACACATGGTGAACAAGGAAGTGCGTGCAAGGAAAAAAAGAGCTCGTGCAAAGTGAAGCTGGAACTATGAAGATTCCGGATCAGTATTAGTTTTATTTAGGTTTAAGTTTATATTTTGCATCGAAAATGGTTAGAGATATGAACTAGAACACCATTTTCTATTCTTCGTTTGCAAGCATGAGCTAAACTTCTAGTGCTTGGGTTGTTGACTGGTTTTTCTACTTGAATATATGCTAGAGCTGTTCTTATTTTAAATCTGGTGTTTGATCTTGATTTGGGTTTGTTTGATTCCCTAAACACGACAGTGGCAGGGAATATATCACCTAGTGAGACCGAAAGGAGATCTAGGATTAGGAAATCTTGATCAATCTTAAGTTCTTGTGTAGGTATACAAAGAATCTAAGACTTGTGAGAACCCTTGTTTCGAATAGTGTGCTTAAAGGTTAAATCTATCATAGACATATGAAGTTTAACAAGAAAATGCAGATCTTGTACTTTGACAACAGGCTAGGCAAAGAAGAGTGAGGTTACAAGACCCAGAAATGATGTCTGAACAATGCTGCAACATATAGGAAAGTAGATAACCAACAGTTAGCAACCCAAGTGTGTTTTCTGACTTGATTAATCCCCATTTCTGAAGCTTTTATGATTATAATTTGGGAAGAGCAATTGTTAATTATCTTAGCATTGTTTGGTTTTATTTTATATGCTTATTTTCACTTTTAGTTAGGGAACCACACTTAAAACCTAATTTTACAAATAATATAATGTGCACGGCTTACGATCACTCCCTTGGGTTCGATATCTGGAATTTGATCTGTATTACTTGTTAGGACATACATGCACTTGCGTATTAATTATATCATCTACTAGCACAACAACAAATCTCTTTCCCGAACAAAAAACCTAATCAATATACACAAACACAAACACCTCAAAACAAATAGAAAAAAAAACATGCACCAAAGATAATAAACCAAGAATCAACAAACTTGCAATAACCAAATGCACTTTATCTACAAAATCTAACTTTCCTATCTTCTCATTTGAAATAGGTGATTATACAATGAATATAAATTGTGATTGGATGTATAAGCGTTTTCATCCTGGGGGGATTTTGAATGAGGAATTTGTAGATGTAAGTATGCAAATAAATCACTACTTAATCATTTCTTATTAATTCATCATTTAAGTAAATATTAATATTTAATAATACAGGAGGAGTATCAGAGGATGATGTTGGAGGCATCCCATGCAGATAGTGCTTCTTCACCGGTCTCCGTTTCACACCAAAATCAGCTCTTTCAAACAATTGTCGGTGGAGTTTCTAAGAAGCTGCGAGTATTTGGACCGGGGTGCATAGGAAAGAGCATTACTTCTACCTCCAGTACTTCTCAACCTCCATCGCATCCACCTCATTCAGATTCGGAGATCAGCCCACGGATGGAGCCACATCTGCGTGCTATGATTAGAGAAGAGGTTGCTCGCGTGTTGCCATCACAGTCGGATCGACAAGATGATATGCCATCACACTCACCGGAAGAATAGCTTTCAAGGTTAGTTTATTTAATTTTTAATTTAATGTATGTGTCATTGTATGCTTTGAGGGTGATTTATTCACCGTTCTTTTGAGTTATTGATGAAAATTGTTTCTCCATTACATATGTCATGGGTTGAATACTTCGCGAAAATTGGCATATGGATGTTTACTAGAAAATCAGTTCATTTGATTTAGTATAGTTTAATTGGTGATATCTTGTCTCGATTTGATGTTATGTAGAGGAAAATGTGTTATGCTGCCTTTTTATCATGTTTTTGTTTCGTGATATATTCAAATGCAATCAACCATGGTTCGGGTGGGCTTTCATCCTTCCTTGATGAATTTGGTATAGGTTATTTTGATCTACATCTTACACCTGCTCCATCAAGAACCTACATCTTTCACATCTCATTTTTATCTAGATTTTGTTGCATTACTCTTCCTGGACAAAACTGTTGATTTCGGCTCAAAGGATTACATTTTTTGTTCTTATCATGACCTTTAAAATAATTTGCATAGTTCATCCCCATGTCATATTGTAATGAAGATTATTTATTTGTTATATGTTCTTTCTTGGTATACTTGATCCAATATAATGTTTAAGGCTTGGATTTGGAATTGGGATGCTAATGTGATGATCATCTTTATGTTGTTCCATCTTGTAGATAATGTTGGTGTTATTGTAAACCCCAAGGGAGAAATGAAAGGTAATATTCAGCAGTTAAATAATATTTTAGGTGTTTTTTTCTTACACTGGGTGCTTATATTATTGTTTCATTCACTCTCTTCCCTTGCAAAAGCTTTATACAAAATTGCTTTTGGATCCTATAAGTGTTGTATCATTAATCTATCTCGTATGTAAGTTCTGCAATTACTGGTCCAATTGGAAAGGAATGTACGGATTTGTGGCCTAGGATCGCCAGTGCTGCTAATTACTGGTTGTTTTGGAGGATTATTAGTTTTGTCTTGGTTTATTATGATTGTGTAGTGTTGATGTATTTCGGATGATTAAACATTTTGAATGGTAGTGATTTTTATATGTTTTTGTATCAAATGTTGTTGGTTAAGCTTTATATGGATTGTGGGAAAAAAACAGGTGAAAAAAAAGAAAAAAAGAAAAAAAAATAGAGAATTCGTGACTGGAGCTCGTTGCAAATAACGAACTACGAGTTGCGACAGAATACCCGTCGCAAATTCTATCGCAAATAACGAACTTATGTCTTGCAACGGATTCACAACTGGAGTCTCGTCACAAATGACAAACTAGGACTTGCAACGGGCTTCCCGTCGCCAACAATTTTGCGAGCGAAACACGTCGCAAAATATAGTCTTTAATTTTGCGATGCACGACGGTTGCAATTCCGTCGCAAAGTGTTTGCGACGGCCAGTACTTTCGGTCGCCAAAGGATTAGCGACTAGGCCATTCGCGATGGGCCGAGTCCGTCGTGAATCGTTACTTGCGACAAATTCCTCATTATTTTGCGACCAACTTGTCCGCCGCTAATCACCAATATTTTTGTAGTGAAAATATAAATTATGTAATAATAATGAACCAATTACAATGGTGAGGAGTAGAGATATTTATAGGGAGAGATTTCTAAATACATTAGGAATATAAATCTAGATATGGTAAGATATATTATATCATAATCTATCTCAAAATAGATTAATTTTATCCAAATCTAATGCTAATAAGGATAAATCTTGTCTAACAAGGAAACAAGATATACATCATATCTCTTCCATATCTACCCAACTCGATCAGCTCCTCGAGTTTCTCGACCTACCTCGCTTGATCCACTTCCTCGAACTAGTCTTGTCAACCCACTCGAACTACTTTCGTGAGTTATATTAACAATTTCATATCGTATTTTGTGGTTCTTAAGGAAAAATGAATAGAAATATTATATTTATTAAAAAAATTATTTTCATGTATTATATTCAAAAGTAATTTAATTTTAGAACTGATAATTTTACATAATTTATAATATCATTTAATTAATACAAAATAACTTAATATTCATGATTTTATATAAAAGTTGGACATCAAGTTGGTAAAATGAGAAAATTTGAAATTAAACCATATTTTTAGTGAAATTTTTTGAATTAATCTATTTTTATATTATTTTAAAAATATTTGTTCACACAACGCATTTATGTAAATTTAGTTCACATAACAAAAAATTTGAAGTGATGGAATAAACTACCGAGCTAATTTTAGTTCCAATACAGTTTTAGTGAAAGAACTCCATCATGCTCATTGAAGCTCTCGAGTCTTGATGTCTAGAAATCAATTTTTTCTTCACATCATTCAAAAAAAGGTAATGATATTTTGTAATGAGGTTGTATGTATATGTTGTTTAACTGCCACTTTATAAATAGAAGAAGCATAGACGACAACCTTTCATGTTAGTTATTCAGTTTTGCATGATTTTTCATTGTTGTTGTTAAGAGTATAAAAAGAGTACAAAAATCATTGATTTCATATAAATTCAACAACCATAATCAAGATTGCATGATCCCAACTTTATCCATCAATTACAGACAAATATTAGCATAAACACAGAATTAATACGATCGCTCCCGAATTACATATCAAATTCCTTTAAGCAAGTTCAATAAATTACACAAATAGAAACAGCCAAGTTGAACCGAAAAAAAAAAAAAAACTCATTAAAGTAGTAGCAGAAACATTAAAAAAAATAATAATAATAATCGCTCAAAAGAAAATTCTACTATGGCATTCGATACAAATATAAAAACATCCCATGATGGAGGGAGGCAGCGTAGAATATGAATGTCAAGATTAGTGGGGATATGAAATCAGCGCCATTCATAAAACATGCGAGTGTAGCTATCTTTAAGCCATTTAACACTCTTTTTAACGGACCCTTTGACCTTGCCTTCAATGGTGTACACATTGTAGCTAGCTATCCTTTTCTTCCTCTGAAACTTGGGATCATTCAAACTCCATAATTTTGAATTGAGCTTTTGCTGCTGCGATGATTTGCTGGTGGAGGAAGAGGGCGCCTGATAAGGCTTGATTTGCATCTTCCCATCGCTCGATAACTTTGATCCGTAATCGGCCATGGATCTCTTGATGTTTTGGTTGATGGGTTGCAGAAAAGTTGGAGTCTTGAATGGGTTGTGGTTTTTGACTGGTATAGAGAGCGAGAGAAAGTGGGGAGCGTTCAGTCGTAGGGAGGGGTATTTAATAATTTATTTTGAGATTATTGATTTTCTTTTTCTAATAGGAAATTGTATGATCGATTACAATATAGATATAGATATATCATATATCTAAAAAAAAATCTCTATAGATATGCATCTCAAAATCAAATTTCTATTGATAGATATATATGGAAATACATACACCATATTTTGTAATTTGTAAGGCCAATTAATTGTTGTTTCAACTTTCGATTGAGGTGGTTATGTGACTAGCCATAACAACATGAAAATTCTTTGGGATATATTTATTATTATAATTATTATTATTAGAGAAATCACATATAACAAGAATGTAATAAAAAGCGAATGGATCCAATCATGAATCTTGTAACAATAACAATATTTGTGTGATTGATGTTGCCATGACTAGGGGGCAGAAAATGCATCATTGTCGCTTCCTTCACAGCCCTTTTTCCGTATAAATAGATTTATACTGGCAAACAAATATTTATTTAAATTAATATAAATTATGTGGTAATAATTCTCAAATTAATGATATATATATATATTAATTCAAATTGGATACAAAGTTTTTTTTGTTTTTAGTGTGTCGATGCAATAACAATTCAAATATGATAGAACAATCCGAATCTGATAGACTTGAATAGTAGTATAAACTCACTATTGTGATGCAGATTCATGTTGGAAATTGCTATTATTTCTAATGTACAAATATATGGAGAAAGTATTTATGTTTCAATGAAGATGTTATAAATAGTTTGATTAAAATAATGTTAATTACATAGTACATAAAGATATATGCAAAATATTAAATATTATTTGTGCCAACCGTATTACTTAATTTGAGTTTACATCTCGTATTTTCTTAACTTAAAATACTTAAAAAGAAGTAAAAAGAAGTAAAAGATAATATAAATTTCGTATATTTTTTTGGTTTTGACTTTACTTGTTTATTTCCCTTAAATTACTCTCTTCCTAATTATTCATCAGCTAATAATTTACCTAAAGCTTAGTTTTGTAATTTATCTTGCAGACAAAATTAATTTTTTTATAAATAATCTTAAAGACAAAAAATAAATGAAATAATAATGCGGGTTACGGAATATAAAAACATTTAAGAATACATCTATTATTTCGAAATAAGAAAAAAGGGCTTAATATCTAGATTTAAAGAGGAGCTTTTGTGTAATTAAGAAAAAGAAAAAATAAATCGTAATACATATCAAGAAATGTGGTAGCAAAAATAAAAGACAAATCGAAGTAGAAAAATGAGACAATTGGTTACGTGGTTCGATCTTGTAGGGCCCACCGACAAATAAATGATGATTTTATTGAACAAGATTTTGGTGTGCAATACAGAATACAATGTAGGACTCTTGGCACCAAATTCAGTCTCTCAAAACAGTTCAAGCTCCTCTTTAAATCCCTTTTAGTATGTATATATACATCCTTACATAGTTATAAATTGGCTCAGCACTCAACCGTTATACCAACAGAATAACATATTGGTTGCTCCACAACTAAATCAGCTTATTCATTGAGTTTATTTCCTCTCCATCCGGTAACCAAGCACACCTCTTACTTTAGCATGCAGCTACATCATCAATACATTTGTCAATTGATCTATTTTTTATATTTGTTTCTCCCCTTCTTTTTTATTTTTTTTCTTACATTGATTTACTTTTCAAGACAATTCTATGTTAATTAATTTCTCTATTATGCAATTTTACTTTTCTTCTCTGTTTATGACTTTATGTGTGTCTTTCCTCTAATCACCAATTTTTCAATTTTTCACAAACCTTTCTTCTTTTGTTTTTATTTTTTTATTTAGTTTTATAATTTAATTTAAAATTTAATTTAATTTAATTATAATATTCAAAAATCTTGATTTCACAATTTAATTTAATATCATTATAATGTGTTAGCTGTCACAATCAAAGATGAAATCTGTAATTCCGAAGATGTAGCACTTTCCATATAGATTTATGGAAAGTGCTTAAATACCTGCAAATCCTCCCTATCCAGTTAATAAAGGTTGTGATTAAGAGAACTTATTTTTCTTATAAGAAGGGAACTTTTGTACACTTGAAGTAACAAGGAAAAATAAGAGAACAAAAAAATCCCTTTATCTTCTATATTGTCAGTTTTGTCTACATGGTTAGAGTCTCAACTTAATAAGGTATTAGAGCACTAAACTCTGACTATGAATTTCAAGGCTGCTATGATTGGTTTCTCAAGAACTCAATCTGGGACAAATCTCTTATCCTCAGGCACAATGACTAAATGTTCATCTCAAAACATCCAAATCACAAACCACAAGCTAATGGGAGCTAATTATCTCACATGGTACCAATCTATCAAACTAGCTATTAATGGCAGAGGGAAGCTGGTGCACATTATTGGAGAAGACGAAGCTCCAGACTCCAGTGACCCAAAATTTAAGCAATACTTGGTAATCAACTCTATGAATCAGGATATAGGTAAGACGTATACATTTCTTCCCACAACCAAGGATGTATGTACGAATGTGAAAGAACATACTCAGATCTGGAGAATCATTCACAGACCTTTGAACTCAACACCAAAATTTGGAAGCTACAATAGGGATTAAGGAATGTTGCATCCATCTACAATGAGATGGTAGTAGCCCTATAGCAAGAGTTAGATTAATTTGAGGAAGAAGCCTGAAAAATGTTCAGAAGATTGTACCTGTATGAGAAAAAAGGTGGAAAGAAGCTGAGTATTTGTCTTCCTAGCAGAGCTCAACAAAGACTTGGATGAAGTAAAAGGAAGGACCTTTGGAAGACACCTGTTGGGGTATAATTAGATGAACCCATTACAGAGGCCCAAAATGTGGCACACTCGCATTCCTACAGGCCAAACAGCAGGCCGGCCCAAGGTTGAGATAGCTCACAGGTAGGCAGGAGTTCATAAAAAGCAGCTCGACCAAGGCCAGTGAACTGGGTAGCTCGACAAAAGGAGAGACCTCTTGTTACTCGAAGAGAGCTACTTTTAACGAGCCGCAATGAAAGGATAAGCTCGCAAAAATTCTGGATGTCGTTGAAGATAGAGACATTGCAACAACTTTGATAAAGCTGGAGGTCACTGCTCAATAGCCTCGACGAAAATTCAAGAAAATCTAGTGCCCCAAAACCCCTATAAATAGTACTTTGTAAGCCGGATTTTGGCATCCAGATTTTTCGTCTGAATACTTAACTACATTATAATTCAACTTCTGCTATTGTCGCACCCCTCATCGAGCTCGACGCTGTGGTGAATGAAGCTCGATTAGATGCCTATAACGCCAAAATAAGTTCCTTGTCTAAATTATATTCTATTTATGTGCTCCTAGGTTAACTATTATTAATTTATCGTAAATTGCTTGTTCGTTTCCTTTTTATTATTTTGATTTTATTTATCATTGTTCTCTGCTGTATTCGAATCTCAAGTTATCGGGGCCCCGTATTCATACGAAATGAACCTCAACAATTTGGCGCCCAACGTGAGGCCCTAGGAACAAAAGTCTTGCTAATGCTTCTTGAAGGGAATGTCCGACGACGGCAACACGACTAACAAAACTACGGACGACACTGGGAGGACCGGCCCACCTCCGGGAGCATGTCGAGGGACCCTACCGAGGACTAGACGAGGAGCCTGTAGGGTTTTTCCGTGAACCGAATCACCAAAACCAAACTGAACCGGATCGATCTATGGATATTGCTCATAATTCAAATTCTCAAAACCCTAGCATGCTCCTATGAATTTAATACGAAGAATTGTGGATTTAGGGTTTACCGTAACTCCGTCGAGTCTGAATCGATCTTTTGCGTTTGAATTCCAAATTCCAATTCAACCACGCGATCCGAATTAATCTACGGAAACAGAAATTAGAGATCTAATTTCTAGACTAAATTCAAAAACAGAAAGAGAAGGAAGAAAGAAATTTGTTCTCCAGATTAGATCTTCAGGGCTGTGTCCCAGTGCTGATCAGATCGACTACTGGTGAGGACTCCGTAGATCTGTGGCTTGAGCAGGACCAAAATTCGAAAATTCTCCTCCTTTCTTCCCACAGGATTGGCGCCCCTCTCTCTCTCTCCTTTGGGTTTCAACTGATTTGAATCTTATGAAAAGTGGCTAGGGTTTCAAAGAGTGAGAGGTCTATTTATAGACCTAGGTTTATAAAACCCTAGTGGGCTCCTGGGCTCAATTCAGCACACTTATTGGGCCAGACCTGGGACCTAATGCAAATAATAAAGTGGGCATATAAATTAATTAATTCCCATGTCCACAACCCAGGACACAATTAATTAATTTATATTAATTCTTTTTCACCACAGAATTAATACTGACCTACCCCTTTATTACCACGTTATGAGAACGAGTTGCATT
Source organism: Plectranthus barbatus (assembly GCA_026898455.1). NCBI lineage: Eukaryota > Viridiplantae > Streptophyta > Magnoliopsida > Lamiales > Lamiaceae > Plectranthus > Plectranthus barbatus. Next base: position 168,497 of record JAPKLW010001102.1, read on the forward strand.
AATTGAGAATCACTATATTTAAGGTTACCGGACATCCATTAATTAATCGGAGCCTCTGACAAGCTCTAACTACAATTAATTAATATCTTATTATTCCTGAGTAGTACCACTCAAACCTTATCACTCGTGCCTGAACTTAATCAGCCTGCAGGACTTTGGCACGATGAATGTTATTGAGCTCCTCAGGGAATGTCCCCATCCTATTACTCGGATATGGTTACCTAAGTCCAGTCTCAGGCGGTACTACACGAACCGCTGTTACCCAAGATGCGGATATACGAGCACGTTACTTAGGCTCTCCACCATGGCAAGTCAAAGCAATAGTCAACCCGTGCAAATCCCTGAACCTTCGTTAGGGTTTCGACTCAATCAATATAACGAGATCTTTTATTCGCTGATGTCAGACAGGCGAATATATCTCACTGCGGTCCATCAATACGCCACCTCTGCGTACCAGCATGCCAAGTAACCAAGACAGACTGCTTATTCCAACAATGCCGCAACCATCCGGACAGACGTATCCTCATACGCTGTCTCGGTTGTGATCAGGTTTTTGTCTTACTAGGTCAAGTGATCATACTGTCTTCTGCGATCTACAACACGCCGTATGATCGTCCCTATCGGTGAGACAAGAGGATACCATTGTTCATACATGTAAGATTGTTAACAGATAGGAGAAATAAACCGTTGTATACTCATTGTAATAAATGCTTTCAGTATACAAAACCCATCAGAGCCCACCCAGGATACGAACACAGGAGTCCACGACTTGAGGTGGAAGAGGAGCTCCACCAGTGCTGAATACCAATGAGACGGTGGACGATCTCTTGAAGGCGTTCAACGCCACGGTGCTCAACAAACTGGCGTTCCTCCCCCCGCCGCCCTCCAACATGGCAGATCCGCACGCCGCTCGATTGGTTAGCTAGGTGCAGTCCGCCAAAGCCTCAATGGACAAGATGAGAACACAAATGGAGGAGATGGTGATGAGGTATGAACTCCTTGATAGGGAGAATTTCCAGTTTCAATATTAGGCCAACACTTGACATGTTATCGAGTTCTCCCGTTTCTTGAACCCTTCGAGCCATGACTTATTAGGTGTCATGAGGAATGTACGACCTGAATCCCATATACATTCCCTCTCTAAGCACTCATTCAAAATCACCAATGTCTCTCCAGAGTCACTCGAGCCACAAGGCCTTCTCAATGAGAGTCCTCCCCCTCTGTCGTTCTTCTTATTTAACTATTTCGAACTTAGTGCAAATTGAACCTTATCCATGGTCCATGACTCTCTTCCATACATTAAGTCTTTCTTGAAGTTCGAATAACTATTTAGCAGTGCACTCAACAACATAAACACCGGATCATTATCACCTATTGCCACATCAATATTTGCCAGATCGAGGATCAACTTATTGAACTGGTCGAGCTACTCGTTGATTGGTCTTTCCTCTTGCATCTTAAATGAATACATCGATTGTTTAAGATAGAGTTGATTCGCCATGGACTTCTTCATATATAGGGATTAAAGTCTGGTCCATACTTTCGATGTCGTCTTCTCCTTCGACACCTTCCTCAATATTGTGTCTTCGAGACTTCGAATCTGCACATTGTGCGCCTTCGCCTGTGTATCTTTCTTCTGTTGCTCCATCATCGTGTCAAGTAGCCCAACCTCTTCCTTCAAGGCACCATCCAAGTCTTGTTGTACAAACAATGCATGCATCTTCAAATTCCACAAACCAAAGTCATGTGATCTCGTGAAACGTTCCACCTCGAACTTGGTTGAACCTATAACAATCCTTATTCCATGTTCATCGCACCAATTTGTTTTGAAATAAACAATTTCACACACGAATAACAAAAAAAATACAAAACACAAATAATTATAGTGGTTTGAGCGTAAGCTCCACGTCCACTCTTCAAGCCTCCTTGGTGATGATTTTATTATGGTGAAGAAACACTACAAAGATACTATTCATTTCCGACAAATTCGCAACCAAGAAAAACACGGGTCGCGAATTTGCGATGGAATGCTGACTGATTTGCAACCATTTTCGAACTCACTAGTTTGCGACGGGTGTGTGATAAGCTCGTATTTTGCCTCACTTATCACATTGTTTTCTTATTGATTTCTTGCATTTATCTTTGTTCTAGTTAATAATCGAGCATGAGTCAAGTTTATAGGGGTATTATGCTTGCCATGGTGTATTCTTGCAGGTTTTAGGCCAAATCCAATGGAAACCCGTACCGAAAGCAGCAGATGTTCAATGGAACATTCACGACTTCTTCCAAAGATGTAATCCAAGCTAATGGATCATATGGATAGAAAGATCTTTGAGTTATCTTTCCAATGAAACTGGAATCGGGTCAATCAGAGTTCGGGAGTGAAAGTTATGGCCAAAACCGTGAGACTGCGTAGAAGGATCGCAAGAGGGAAAACGTCTCTGTTTCGACCGACGCGAAGGCCATGTTGACCGATGCAAGGGGATCCGCATCGACCGAGATAAGCCCTACGTCGACCGAGATGGACCCAGAAAAGGAATTTTCGAGATTTTTATGGTTAAATCCTATTTTTAGCCCTAGATCCCAATTTATACACCTCTACCTCTATAAATACTCGTTTTTGCTCGATATTTCAAGGCAGTACCCTGAAGTCTCCCTTTAGTTTAAATTCCTCCCCTTTAGTTTATGTTTTTCATTTAGTTTTCTCTTGAATTATTGGAGAATTCCTCTTTACTTTTATTGATGAATCTTTACTTTTTAATGCAATCTTTATTTTTCATTGCTATGTCTTTCTTTAATACGTTAGGCTAGAACCCTAACAGGTTCTAAGGTTTCTCCATCTGTGATGCATGTTTAGATTCAATTGTTCAAACCCTTTAATTGGTTTAAATCCTATGTTTTGTTTTAAATCTATTCTCATCGAAGGATCGAGAGATGAAGATTGAGGTAGGTTTCAGTTATTAATCGAAGGACCGAGAGGTGAAGGTTAGTAATAGGAAGTTAGGGTTTAACTTTGTGTGTTTGAGACCGAGAGGAGATAACCACTAGTTAATAATTTAGGATTTAATTGCCTGACTAAGGAATTGATTCCACATTAATAGATTTTCCACCAAAATATCTTTTCTGGGTTTGAATATTTGTTTCTTGCATGTTGATCAGATTGGTACATTTCCCTAGAATCTGTGCTTTTTAATATTTGAATTTTCTTTCTTTAATTATTTATCCTGAAAAACCCAAAACCCTTAAATCGATTTGCCCAAACAAGAGTTTTGAAAACTACATTCAGTACATGGTTTTCCTTCGTTGCACTATCTCTGTGGGATCGACCAACCCTTGGGTTGTCTATAAATTTATTTGTCCTATGCTATAATTTGTATGCAGATTTAGCATCGATCAAATTGGCGTCGTTGCCGGGGATAGTCAGACGGCGATTCATTACTGGATTGTTTGAAGAACTTCTGGATTGGGTTGTATTTTCTTAATTTTTAATTTTCGAGTTTGGTGTTGTTTTTCTTTGTTTTTGGAGTCAGTTCTATATCTTTAGTGTGCGTGTGTTTTTGTTGAGTCGTGTCTGTTTCGACCGAGGTGAGTCCCACCACGGTCGAAACGAAGTCTCCATCTCGGTCGAGATACACACCATCCCGGCCGGGACAGCCTAATCTCTACATTGACTTCTGTGCAGGTGCATGAACACACGGAACAAAGGGAAGATCCTTGAGCCTTTCATACCAGAAATCGAAGCAGCCTGCAGGAACAACAGAAAAAGAGGAAAAAGATTGAACTTTGAGATGGAAGCGAATCAAGAAGCCCCGTTTCAAAACATGCCACCAGAAGAACAGAGACAGCTGCTACGGGATATGCAAAACATGAGAGAGCAACTTCTTGCTGCCCAAGCTATTCAGGCAGAGCAAGCCGCACGACTGGCGGATCTGAACAACAGACAGGTGGTGGTCCCACAGAGGTCTATTCTAGACCGATTTTTACCACAGCAGGAGGAAGCAGGATTCAGGGTTGGCATCAACGCCAACAATTTTGAGCTGCGCACAGGGCTGATACAGATGGTGCAGAAAAATCAGTTTGGGGGGAGAGCAGTGGAAGATCCATACGCCCACCTCAACTTGTTCATCGAGGTGTGTGATACGATAAAGCAGAATGGAGTCCCCAGGACGTCATTAGGATGCGCCTCTTCGCATTCTCACTCAGAGACGAGGTAAGGTCTTGGTATGCTGGGCTTGACAAAAGCCAAATCGGGACATGGGAGGAGCTGCATGCAGAATTCCTCACCAACTACTTCCCACCGAGCCTGCTTCTGAAGAGGAAAGCTGCCATCACTACTTTCAAGCAGCTTTATGATGAATCCCTGCATGAAGCCTGGAAGAGGTACAATGAGCTCCTGCGACTCTGCCCCGGACACAGAATTGATCTTGAGATGCAGGTCTGCCACTTCTATGAAGGTCTGAATCCTCACATGAAGGAGATGGTAGATGCATCAGCTGGAGGGATCCTGATGAAGAAGAGTGGTGCAGAGAGCATGAGACTGCTAGCAGACATGGCACTGAACAACCACCAATGGCCTACTGAGAGACAGATTCCAGTCAAAGCTGTAGAGGCCAAGCCAGAAGTCGATGTGGCTGCAGAGGTGAAGAAGCTCCGAGAGGAAATTGAGAAGCTGAGAACTGCTAAGGTTGCTGCTGATACTACTGAGCCAAACATGACAATTATTCCGGTGGAGGCTGATTACATCAACCGGAGAGCAGGCAGTTCATCTGGAGCTACAAATTCGGAGGTGAAAGATATTGGCGGTGGTTATCACAATAACTAGCGAGGTAATCAAGGTTATCACTATAACCATGGGCGATCTCACCCTGGTTTTTCTTATGCTAACCCCACTGCTGCAGAACACCCTCCACCTGGCTTTGATGTAGGTACAGGAGGTGAGATCGTGGAGAGAAAGAAGTCTGCGCTGGAAGAGACACTGGAAAAATTCATAAAGAGTTCAGACAACAGGTTCGGCAAGGTGGAGAATGAAGTGAAAGGGATGGCCACTCACATACAACTGATGACAAAGCATCTGGAAATGATGGACATCCAATTGAGTCAGATTTCCACCACCTTGGGAAATCAGCACAAGCCGGGCCAACTTCTGAGCACAACAGAGACAAATCCAGCGAAGGGGAAGTCAGTAAATGCCATCTCGCTGCGATCTGGAAGGAGGTATGAAGGTCCAAGCAGCCCGAAAAGAGAATTTGGAGGAACATAGGAGAAAAATCCCGCACAAGACCCCTCTGTTTTGACCGAGATGGAGTCCATCCCGGTCGACGCAGAGGGTCGAAATGAGAGCAAGCCGGCCGAGGCAGAAGAGTCCACGTCGACCGAGATGGAGTCCATCCTGGTCGATGCAGAAGGTTGCATCCTGGTCGACATCAGCCAATCACAGCCAAGACAGAAAGAAAGCAGGACGGTCGAGATAAGCTCGTCTCGGTCGAAACAGAGCCCCATCTTATGCGAGAAAGAGAAGGAGAAGGAAGGAAGAAAAGCTGATCCGATGCCCCCAATGCCTTTCCCACAACGATTCGCAAAGAAAAGGGAGGATTCTAAGTTTAATAATTTTGTGGAAAATCTTAAAAAAGTTAATATTAACATTCCTCTTGTTGAAGCTCTCAGGGAGATACCGGGATACATGAAGTTCCTCAGAAGGTTGATGAGTGAGAAGAAGCAGTTCATGGAAAATGAAACTGTAAGGATCCACGAGGAATGCAATTTACTCCTACAGAAGCAGATCCCGATCAAGAGGTCTGACTCAGGATGCTTCTCGATACCTATCGAGATAGGAGGGAAAGAATTCCAGAATGTGCTGTGTGACACCGGGGCGAGCATCAACCTGATGCCCTGGTCCATTTACAAGAAGCTGGAAATCGGAGAGATGAGGACTACTACTATTACCCTCCAGATGGCGGACCGATCTGTGTCCAAGCCTAAAGGTATCGTAGAAGACGTTCTAATCCGTGTTGGCCATTTAATCTTCCCTGCAGATTTCGTCATCCATGACATGAAGGAAGATGCCAACACCCCAATGATCCTGGGAAGAGAGTTCCTCGACACAGCTGGTGTCGTGATCGACTGCAAGAAGGGGGAGATCACACTGAGAGGGAATGAAGAATCCATCACCTTCTGCATAGATAAGAACAAGAGGAGAGGGGAGTGCAACCAGATCAATGCTACTGAAGAAGAAGAAGAAGAAGAAGAAGGAGATGAGACACCGGTGGAAGAAGAAGAAGCCATCCGGTGGGAACGAGGAAATGAGGGAGTGAAATCGGCAATTAAGCTACCTCGCTCCGAGTTCACCACTGTCATTCAGAACAGCCGGGTCTTCATGATAGATTCAAGGGGTCGACGAGTCTGGACTCGACCGCCTTGGTGAGATGAGCTGATACTGAGTCGAGCCACAACGGTAAATAAGGCACTGAATGGGAGGTAACCCATTATGTTTTCGTTTTTTTATTAATATCGTTTTACTTGTATTTGCTGCTTTCACTTGTTTGCTTTGTTCTATAGTCCTTTCAAAAAAAAAATGGGAACAGTGTCTGTTTCGACCGACGCAGACCTGGCGTCGGTCGACACAGGCAGCTCGACGTGGAACACTTTGACCAGTGAGGAGGGTCGACCAGAAGGCTCCACGTCGACCGACGCAAAGCCCATGTCGGTCGACGCGGAGTGCTAGCAGCCAAAATCTCACGTCGCGCGATTTCTTAAGGTTCCGGGATAAAAAGTTGGTGTCTGAGACCAACATCGAGGTACAGTTTCACTCCTAGTCTGATTTTCAAACTTATTCTCTCTGTCAATCGAATAAGTTTGGGGGGAGGAGGACTTGGAATTGAAACTATTTCTTCCCTTTTATTTAATGCATTCAGTTTGTTAAATTTCTGCCTAGTTAAAATTTTTTTTTTATTGCATTTGTTGAATAAAGTGTGCTTTTGTGAGAAAATTTGCGTAGCTATGAGATAACCCTAGCAAGAATGCAAGATTTGAATTGATTGACTTGATTATGTATTGATTGTGATAGTGGTTGAGTATGCCTATGAATGTAGAAAACCGCATGATTACTTGTTTTGAAACTTACAAAGGCATGATGTTTGATGATGATTTAATGTTTACTATGGAAGAATTGTTGTCCCAAGTGTGAGATTTGAGCTTTAATTTCGATTGTGAGTGTGTCTGCATTATTGAGTACCTCTAGAACTTGTTTTGTTTCTTTTTCAAGACTGCTAAGTGTGCACTAGTTTAGGAAATGATTTTAGGCCATCTTTGTTTAGCCTATTTATCCCATACACCGTCCTAATTGAACATTTATCCCTAGTCAGCCCTTTTGAGCCTATGATATTTTCTTTTTTTGTCTATAAGATGGGAATAAATAGGGGAATCAACTCTTGTCTATGAGAGTGGGTTGGGATTTGTTTGAGGAAGGATAAGATATTATTAGAAGGTGAAAGCAAAAGATAAGGTTGGCTCTAAGAAAAAAAAATGTGTTTATGTGTTTGTTAGTCCTTATAAGGTCAAATGAATATTTAAAATTGTTTAAGAGCATAAAAGGATATGTGAAAAAAAAAAAGAATTTTTTATGTGAATAAAAGAGCCTTGGTTTGTGTTAAACACTATTGGAGAAGGGTGGACATCAATAGATAGTGGTTTGATTGATTAAGGATTACTTGATTGATTTTAGTCACTTGGCCAAATATTTCCTACCTTTCACTAAAAAGCCTACATTACAACCTTGAATAAAGTCCTTTCTGATCTTAGACTTGTGAACACATATTTGCAGTGGAGATTTAGAATATTTGCAAGCCTATGGTAGAACTTGATTTGCATGACTTTTGTGTGTTCTCATATTATCCTAAACACTTGAGTGAATGAGTGAAAACACTTCCCTTGTGAGTCTTCCATGGTTTACTGATTTTCTGATTCTTACAAAGTGTTGATATTTTGTTGATTTACGAGTTTGATTGTGATGAATCTTGTGAGGCATTGCACTTCTCTTCTACTTGAACTTTTGATTCATTCTTTTGTTGATTGAGGACAATAAAGTGTTTAAGTTTGGGGGGGTTGATAAGCTCGTATTTTGCCTCACTTATCACATTGTTTTCTTGCATTTATTTTAGTTCAAGTTAATAATCGAGCACGAGTCAAGTTTATAGGGGTATTATGCTTGCCATGGTGTATTTTTGCAGGTTTTAGGCCAAATCCAATGGAAACCCGTATCGAAAGCAGCAGATGTTCAATGGAATATTCACGACTTCTTCCACAGACGGAATCTGAGCTAATGAAGCACATGAATGGAAAGATCTTTGATTTAGCTTTCCAATGCAACTGGAATCGGGTCAATTGGAGTTCGGGAGTGAAAGTTATGGCCAAAACCGTGAGACTGCGTAGAAGGATCGCAAGAGGGAAAACGTCTCTGTTTCGACCGACGCGAAGGCCACGTCGACCGATGCAAGGGGATCCGCATTGACCGAGATAAGCCCTACGTCGACCGAGATGGACCCAGAAAAGGAATTTTCGAGATTTTTATGGTTAAATCATATTTTTAGCCCTAGATCCCAATTTATACACCTCTACCTCTATAAATACTTGTTTTTGCTCGAGATTTCAAGGCAGTACCCTGAAGTCTCCCTTTAGTTTTAATTCCTCCCCTTTAGTTTATGTTTTTCATTTAGTTTTCTCTTGAATTATTGGAGAATTCCTCTTTACTTTTATTGATGAATCTTTACTTTTTAATGCAATCTTTATTTTTCATTGTTATGTCTTTCTTTAATATGTTAGGCTAGAACCCTAACAGGTTCTAGGGTTTCTCCATCTGTGATGCATGTTTAGATTCAATTGTTCAAACCCTTTAATTGGTTTAATCCTATGTTTTGTTTTAAATCTATTATCATCGAAGGATCGAGAGATGAAGATTGAGGTAGGTTTCAGTTATTAATCGAAGGACCGAGATGTGAAGGTTAGTAATAGGAAGTTAGGGTTTAATACTTTTGATTTTCTGTCCGACCAAAGAAGAATTCAATCGTAGGAAAAATCTAATTTTTATTGAAATTAATTAACTTTGTGTGTTTGAGACCGAGAGGAGATAACCACTAGTTAATAATAGGGGTGGCAAATGGGTCGGGTTCAGGTTGGCGGGTCGGATTGTGACCTGATAATAACAAGCGACACGCCAACCCGAACCCGACCTGTATATTTTCGCGGGTCAGAAATTTGAACCCGAACCCAAGCTGTTTATTTTCGGGTCGACCCGAAACAGACCCGAAATGACCTGTTTAATTATTTTAAAAATTAAAAAATGTGTTAATTATTTTAAAAATTAATAAATTGCGATAATTATTTTAAAAATTAAAAATTTGTGTTAACTATTTAAAAATTTTGATTTTAGGCTATATTTTATTTATTAAATTTTTATGTAATTATATTTCATAAATAATAATCATAATAATTAATATTATTGGTGGGTCAAATGGGTTCGCGGGTCAACCCGAGATTGACCCGAACCCAACCCGAAAAATAAATGGGTTGGACGGGTTGACCTGAAACTGACCCAAAAATTAAATGGGTTGACCCAATCTATTTTTTTCGTGTTGGGTTCGTGTCGGGTTGGAGATTGCCGCCCCTAGTTAATAATTTAGGATTTAATTGTCTGACTAAGGATTTGATTCCACATTAATAGATTTTCCACCAAAATATATTTTCTGGGTTTGAATATTTGTTTCTTGCATGTTGATCAGATTGGTAGATTTCCCTAGAATCTGTGCTTTTTAATATTTGAATTTTCTTTCTTTAATTATTTATCCTGAAAAACCCAAAACCCTTAAATCGATTTGCCCAAACAAGAGTTTCGAAAATTACATTCAGTACATGGTTTTCCTTCGTTGCACTATCTCTGTGGGATCGACCAACCCTTGGATTGTCTATAAATTTATTTGTCCTACGCTATAATTTGTATGCAGATTTAGCATCGATCAGTGTGCGACCATTTTTCCCATCGCAAAATCTTGCGACCAACATATTGGTCCCGAATCCGTCGCCCTATTTTATATTATTTTTTTAAAATTTTAATATTTGCGACCGATTTTTTGGTCGCAAATCCATCGCAATTCTTTTTGGAATTTATGTTTGATTTTTGCGGAACATTTTATTTTGCCAGCAATCCCAATTTCCCCAATTCGTCTCCTTCTAACCGGCAAAAGGCGTGCGCCTTTGATTCTCTCCACCAACTCCACAGTATGCACCTTTCCCTTTCTCTCTCGGTCTTTCATTTTCTCTCTCAATTGATCTCCACCGCCCATGTTGCCACAGCTGTGTTCCTCAGGTTCGGCCGCTGCTAGTAGTCGTCGCCGTGAACCTATTCGGCCGACTCAGGTAATACGTTTCTCTCTTTCCCTCTTCTCTTTCTAGTCCTCATCTCTCTTCTGCCATTCTTTCCTCAAATAGTGCTAGCTATAGAGAGGCGCAATAGGAATTACCTTTCCAAATGAAGATTATCTCACTTGTCGTCAGTCTCTCTCTCTCTCTGCAGTAGTTTCTTGACATTGTTAGATATTAAGCTAGGGTTTCTTGTTTTCTTCATAAAAATTTAATGTGAAAAATGATTTTGTCGATCATGGGATCATAATGTGTAGGTTTTGGATGTTATTTTTTTCCCGATATAATATGTGGTTTTGATGCTCGGCCTAGTGTTGGACTGTGCTGTAAATTGCTGTACAATGTGATTTTGAATGTTACATCTGTAAATTGAAGCAAAATTGTTACAATATCCACTTCACCCGAAATGCTTGTTAATCAAATATTAAAATCAAAGATTTGAGAAAACTTACTTTAGCAGATTCCTTTGGAACAGTTCCATCACCATCAATGTTTATGTACCTGGCCTGCAATAATTTGTAAAACCAATGCTGAGCAGCTCTTGAGATGAAATCAAAATATAGAGATAGCCATATTTCTGTGCATGTGATACAAATATAGAGGCAACAAGATAAGTATATTCAAGACAAAACCATAAACATTTTCAAGAAAAATCAACAAAACATAAGATTTTAACTTGGAGAGTAGGCAATTCTCGCAAATCAATGACTGGGGCATCATTACTTCCATAACTGCAAAATGTTGTCTTATGAGGATATGCTTAAATCTAACATTTTCTATATTTGAGACATAAACAAATTATCAACATGATTATAATTACCAAACCGAATGTGATGTCTCATTATTTGTGCCTTAAATATTGTAAAACTTAATTTGTTCAGGGACCTCAGCAGAGTTTAACAACTTGCGAGTCTCATTAGCCCACTTTAAGATCTCAAGATTGAATGGTACAGACATATCAACACCATCATAACAGATCTGTGCAGAAATCATCATCTTATACATGACATTCATTCCAAAAAACAAACCAAAATAATATTAACACAAGCCTCCACATAGTATATCAATACACAAATGATATTTAAGAAAACTTGATTGTGTTTCTTGATTGGTTTCTCCCCTTGAAATATATGATTTTTCTATCACGATAGATATATTTCTCATGAAACTTGATGGCATTAACATTTATGTTCGAGATCTTGTTATCTTTTGGGAGCCATGTGATGATGTTTGAGATATGCATACTAGAAATCAACCTTCATGTTTCAAATAAACTCAATTATGAATATATACACAACACAATTTGAATACAAAAGATAAACATAGAGACAGAGAATGAGTAGTTTATGTACAACACAAAGAATTAAAATTTAAATGAAGTGGCCAAATGATTGATGCAAACCTCCATTTCCCTTTGTGCATAACAAAATTAAGAATATGACATTAAATACTAATAATATAAGAATTCATCCCATCCCATCTACAAAGTAAAATCTCCACAAATAATCTTAGTTATATGTAAATTAGTGGTAATGGAATTAATCGTTACACCGTGGTGTGAAACACCAATTTACTTAATGCGTGTGATATGAATGTATTATTGTACTTATAACACGAGAGAATTCCGTGAACTACCGTGGATAATCATAATTATATGTAAACTAGTGGTAACAGAATTCGTTACACCGTGGTGTGAAACACCAATTTACCTGATGCGTGTTATATGAGATTATTATTAAAGTTTATAAAGTTGTTATATATGTATGTTTATATGTGTGTTTTTATTAAATTACATACAATTAATCTTTTAACCTACACTTTATATAAAGTTTTTGAGATAAGCATCCCTTTCCCGAACAAAAATCCTAATCAATATACCAAACACAAATACCTCTAAACAAATAGAAAGAAAGCATGCACCAAAGATAATAAACCAAGAATCTACAAACTTGCAATAACCAAACACACTTTATCTACTAAATCTAACTTTCCTATCTTCTCATTTGAAATAGGTGATTATACAATGAATATAAATCGTGAATGGATGTAAAGCGTTTACATCCTGGGGGGATTTTGAATGAGGAATTTGTAGCTGTAAGTATGCAAATAAATCACTACTTAATAATTTTCTTATTAATTCATCATTTAAGTAAATATTAATATTTAATAATGTAGGAGGAGTATCAGAGGAGGATGCTGGAGGCATCCCATGCAGATAGTGCTTCTACATTGGCCTCCGTTTCACACGAAAATCAGCTCTTTCAAACACTTGTCCATGGAGTTTCTAAGAAGCAGCGAGTAATTGGACTGGGGAGCATAGGAAAGAGCATTACTTCTACCTCCAGTACTTCTCAGCCTCCATCGCATCCACCTTATTCAGATTTGGAGATCAGTCGGAGATCAGCCCACGGATGGAGGCACGTCTGCGTGCTATGGTTAGAGAAGAGGCTGCTTGCACGTTGCCATCACAGTCGGATCGACAAGATGATATGCCACCACACTCACCGGAAGAATAGCATTCAAGGTTAGTTTATTTAATTTTTAATTTAATATATATGTTATTGTATGCTTTGAAGGTGATTTATTCACCATTCTTTTGAGTTATTGATGAAAATTGTTTCTTTATTACATATGTCATTAATACAAAATAACTTAATATTCATGATTTTATATAAATGTTGGACATTAAGTTGGTGAAATGAGAAAATTCGAAATTAAATCATATTTTTAAATTAATCTATTTGTATATTATTTTAAAAATATTTGTTTACACAACGCATTCATGTAAATCTAGTTCACATCACAAAAAATTTGAACTGCTGGAATAAACTACCGAGCTAATTTTAGTTCCAATACAGTTTTAGTGAAAGAGCTCCATCATGCTCATTGAAGCTCTCGAGTCTTGAAGTCTAGAAATCAATTTTTTCTTCTCATCATTCAAAAGTTAAGAAGGTAATGATATTTTATAATGAGGTTGTATGTATATGTTGTTTAACTGCCGCTTTATAAATAGAAGAAGCATAGACGACAACCTTTCATGTTAGTTATTCAGTTTTGCATGAATTTTCATTGTTGTTGTTAAGAGTATAAAAAGAGTACAAAAATCATTGATTTCATATAAATTCAACAACCATAATCAAGATTGCATGATCCCAACTTTATCCATCAATTACAGAAAAAGTAGTAGCAGAAACATTAAAGAATAATAATAATAATAATAATAATAATAATAATAATAATAATAATAATCGCTCAAAAGAAAATTCTACTATGGCATTCAATACAAATATAAAAGCATCCTATGATGGAGGGAGGCACAATATGTGCAGCGTAGAGTTTCAAAGCTGTGAAGATTAGTGGGGATATGAAATCAGCGCCATTCATAAAACATCCGAGTGTAGCTATCTTTAAGCCATTTAACACTCTTTTTAACGGACCCTTTGACCTTGCCTTCAATGGTGTACACATTATAGCTAGCTATCCTTTTCTTCCTCTGAAACTTGGGATCATTCAAACTCCATAATTTTGAATTGAGCTTTTGCTGCTGCGATGATTTGCTGGTGGAGGAAGAGGGCGCGTGATAAGGCTCGATTTGCATCTTCCCATCGCTCGATAACTTTGATCTGTAATCGGCCATGGATTTCTTGATGTCTTGGTTGATAGGTTGCAGAAAAGTTGGAGTCTTGAATGGGTTCGGGAAAAGAGTTGTGGTTTTTGACTGGTAGGGAGGGGTATTTATTTATTTATTTTGAGATTGTTGATTTTCTTTTCCTAATAGGAAATTGTATGATCGATTACAATATAGATATAGATATATCATATATCTAAAAAAAAATATCTATAAATATGCATCTCAAAAACAAATTTCTATTGATATATATATATATATATATATATATATATATATATATATATATATGTATATGGAAATACATACATCATATTTTGTAATTTGTAAGGCCAATTAAGTTGTTTCAACTTTCGATTGAGGTGGTTATTTGACTAGCCATAACAACATGAGAATTCTTTGGGATCTATTTATTATTATTAATTTTTTTTTTTTGAGAAAACACTTATAACAAGAGTGTAATAAAAAGTGAATGGATCCAATTATGAAGCTTGTAACAATAACAATATATACATTGGTTGGTTATTGAGGGGAGAATTGGGTTGGAGAGAGAGCGAGAGAGACTAGGGAACGTTGAGTCGTCGTCGGGAGGCATATCTATTCTTGATTTTGAAATTATTGGTTTTCTTTTCTTAATAGGAAATTGTAAGATTACGTATAGATATACACGTCTCAAAAAAAAAAAAAGAAAAAAAAAAGACCTATTTAGATATGTATCTCAAAAACAAATCTCTATTGATATGACTACCTACTACCTAGAGATGTACATAGAAATACACCATGTCACCATATATTAATATTGTAATTTGTAAGGCCAATTAAATTGTTTCGATTTATATTGTAATATGTGACTCGCCATAAGCCTTATGAACTTCAGGATTATGGACTTCAGGATTTTTTGGGATTTATTATTATTATTATTATTATTATTATTATTATTATTATCATTATTATTATTATTATAAAAAAATACTTATATCGAGGACCTCCAAACCAGGGCACCATTTTCAGAAATATAACATATTAGTACTATTATACATTTAAACTATTAAATTATTTTAATCAAATTCGAACACTAATTTAAATTATAAAATACAAATATTTAAGCTTTAGACAAACTACAAATATTAACAAAGAAATTAAATTTATATTTAATCGAATAATGATATTTAGATCAATATACATTACAAAGATCTAGTAAAATATTAAGATTTGTTTGCTTAAATATATCAAATAACTTTTTCTAAATTAAAATTAAGCATTTCGGAAAAACAGATCAAATATTTACATCTATCTTAATTAAGTTAATTCTTCATTCATCTCATCTCTACATGGTTTTCTTGTGATTGGTTTTGTTTAATTTTATTTGTTTTATATATTTTTTTGTCAGTGTAATTTTTTTTCCCGTGTGGTAACCTTGATTCATGCTTTTAAATTTCAATTTAGGTGTAACGAATATTTTAAAATAAACTTTATTATTTTAAATATAATGGATGATTTTGAAATGTACTTTATTTTTTATTATATTTACTAATATTTTAATTACCAAATAAAAATGTAAGCACTATTTATTTCAGTCACTCAGGGTCTCTAAAATTATAGAGTCAACCCTCTTTATATCAAGAATGTAATAAAAAATAAATTGATCCAATCATGAAGCCTGACACAATAACTACATATACATTAGGAGCTGAGAGATCACAAGTTCAAGCATCCCCGAACCTCTAAGTGTGTGAGTGAACGTGTTTGTTAAAAATTAATGAATACCTATTAAAAAACCCTTAAGAGGGAATGACACATGCGTTGGGCAAGAATATGATTGTTTTTGGCAGTGACAACACTAGGGGGCATCAAGTGCGTCATTGTCACCTCATTCGGAACTCCTTTTTTCTTATAACTAGATTTACATTTGTACAAACAAATATTTACTTAAATTTATAAAATTAACGTGGTAACAATTCTTAAATTAAATTAATTTAAATAGAAAAACTTAAATTTGATAACTATTTAATTATTTTAGAAAACAAAATAAAATATTTTTTATTTATATATTAACCGATATATATCAATTCAAATTCAATACAAATTTATTGTGTTCTTAGCATGTCGACTCAATAACGATCCGAATCTGATAAACCTTATACTAATACAAAATCTTTATTGTGATGCAGATTACATGTTGAAAATTGCCATTATTTATGAAGTATATAATATATGGAGAAAGTATGTATGTTTTCATATAATCACTATCACATTTTAATGAAGATGTTATAAATAATTTACTTAAGATAATACTAATTATACAGTGTGTATAGATATATACAAAATTTTAAATATTGTTTATGTCAATCTTATTACTTTGAGTTTACATCTCTTATATTTATAACTTAAAATTCTCGAGATAGTAAAAAAGACGTTAAAGATAATACAAATTTTGTATAATTTTTTTACTTTACTTGCTTATTTTTATTAAGCTACTCTCTTCCTAATTATTCATTGGCTAATAATTTACCTAAATCTTAGTTTTATAATTTATATATCTTGCAGACAAATAATTTTTTTATAGTTAATCTTAAGACAAAAATGAATGAAACAATAATGCGGGTTACGGAATATAAAACATAATAAAATTTAAGAATACATCTATCATTTCGAAAATAAGGAAAAAAAATGGGAGAGGAAGGAGGGATTGTCTTAGTACAATTTATTTTGTTCTTTCTCTTACTTACCATATACCCCCCCTGATTCTTTTAAGAGAACTTTCTTCTTTGGAATTTTATAATTTAATTTAAAGTTTTCATTAATTTAAATTTAATATTTAAGAATTTTTATTTCATAATTTAATTTACTATCATTATAACGCTTAGAGGAGGGATCATGTAAAAAAAAATTCTCATGTGAGAAAAAAGAATGAATTATGTAAATCAGATCTAAAAAAATCAATGGTTGATATTGAATCAAGCAACAACTAAAATGCAATCAAGCAACAAAATAGTCAAGCAACAACTAAAGCACAATCAAGCAACATTGCAATCAAGCAACAACCTGAACACAATCAAGCAACGTCGTGAATGCAATCAAACATCTTTCTCACTTTCTCACGTTAAGAATTTTCTCACTGGATCTGCTCCCATAACGCTTAAACAATACAACTACTACACATAATAAAATTAATGAACACGATTGTACACAAAATAAATAACTAAAACAAATAAAAATACACGATTATAATGGTTGTGAAGATTGACAAAACCATTTTCTTTTTCACCCATCTCAACTTTTTCGCTGTTTCTACATTACCCAATCCAAGACTTCGCTTATTAAAGTAGAAAAATGTATATCTTTCACTTGAAAAGGATCAGCAGACCTACTTTGTTTGTCGCCTAGTAGATCTAAAATACGTTTCTCTCTTACTATCTCTTACTTCCTAAATCTTTATATTTTCTGTTCAAAATCTAGATTGTTACTCATCTTTAGTGTAAGTGAAATGGTGAGACAACTTATTTAATTATTGCTCAAATATTTGTTGTATTTTTTTGCGAGCTGCCTTTGTTTAGTACATCTTAGATCGATGATGGTGGGGAGATCTAGGGGTGACAAATCGTGCGGATCAGATTCTTATCGTATCGATCCGTTAATTATCTGATCCGTTACACTACAAGAAAATTGTAGAACGACAACGGTTTTTTAGTGTTGTTTTACATATATACGACAACGGTTTATAACCGTTGTCAATTCACGAATGTGGGTATTGTTATTTACATTTATGACAATGATTTTTCACACTCTAAACGACAACGCATCTATATTTATCGTTGTCGTAGATTAATAAATTAAAAATTAATTTAAAACCTGTCAGTAAACTATTACGTAAACAAAATAATACACAAATTAAATCACGAAATCCACTAAAATATAATTAAAACTTTCATTAATTAGCAATCACATTCATCAACAATATCCCCAAAGTAATTGTCAATCAATAACTCAAAATATAAAATATCCGAAACTACAAAGTAAATATTTATCTAGCATTATCCGAAAATACAAAGTAAATACTTGTCCATCATGTATATACTTGAACATAGTCTTGAACACAGTCGGCCCATTCCTTGCGCACATCATCAATATCCCCAACAGAATAACTCATTTTGAACTGTTAAACAAAAAAGAAAAAATAACATTTCCCCAACATAATGTTATATCTCATTAAAAGATATTAAAAGAATAAGAACAAATAATTACCAATGATTGCAGCGAACCAATCGTCTCCACATTATCAGCCTCAATTATATCCTTCATGTATCTCATCACAAAATAGCCACATTGGGATCCATCTAGTTGTTTAGGACCCTATGTTTGAAATCAATTTATTATAAGTAAGAAGTTAAATTCTCGGTATTTCCGCTTCAGCATACATGAATAACTTCCTTTCACTAATGGGCCAGAGCATGTGAGAGCTACCTAGTTACTTTCTTACCTTGCTTATAGTAATATTGCTTCATTTTTATAAGTATAAGTTATGAACATACCTTGATTATATTCCACTTAGGAGTCTTTCTTTTATTCTTTTGCTTCTCTGCGCAAAAAATCTTCAAGGCACTTTATATAATATAAATTTAATAAGTTAGTTGAGTAATTAATGGGTTTTGAAGTATTAAAAATAAAATATAAATATAAAGGCAAATAAACTTACACATTAACTACTTGTTTCCAAATGCCATCACGAATACCATTATACAGAGGATCCATAATGCCAACCTCCTCGTTGTGAGGGTCAATAATTGTCAGAATCCAATGTTCACTACATTTATATCAAGAACCACGCATTTTAATAATTGTTCAAAAGTATCCACATAAGTAAAGAGAAAGTGAAATGATTACTTACCCCACATTGCATGGTGCCAAGACAAGTTGATTATCCAATGTATCATTAAGTCCTGCTGCCAATTCCCTGGATCTTCGTTCGGTTCTTTCATCAATGGATTTCTTATCATTTTTGGTTGATGGTATGTGTCCTATCTCATAAGGATCAACAAACCTTTACTTCACCACTTTCTTCGACTCTTTGATCTTTTTAAATAAAAACCTATAATTAAAGAAAATTTAATAAAATTGCAACAAAAAGTAAAAGTAATTAAAAATGCAATAAACAAAGAAATGTTAATAAAATGCAATAAAGTTATATTACTTACCACATGTACACAGCAATACAATTATATGATATTGGTTGTAACTGACAAAAGGGCTCGACATCTAGTAGATGTATGTAAATGATACGCTCGTGGCGGAAGCAATCATCATCAAATGTGATTTTAATAGTGGACCTCCCTAAGGCTTTGCAGTACACGTAGACCATGCGTAACTCTTTCGGGACAGACGATACATCTATTGTGGGCTCTGTGTGTTTTTGAATTTTTTTCCTCTTTTGGTTCTACATAGTGTCAATACATATTAAGACTAAAACAAGCTTCTATCAATTGAATAAATGTAATTAATATTTGGTACCTCTGTCTTCATTGTCACAAGGTGTATTGGCCACATAACTTGAGATCCTACACTTTCACCAATATTAAATTCGTATTCAATCCGATAAGACAATATTAAATTCGTATCCGAATCCGATCCGTTAGGCTCAAATTCGAATCCGATCCGGTTCGATCCATTGTACGATCCAATTCGGTCTGGTCCGATCCGATCCGATAAGAAGCCGATAAATATTCAATCGGATTACAAACCGATAAATCAAAAAATTATCTAATACCTAATAAAAAACTATAAACAAAAAAATATAATAATTGATATATTAATTATTAAATTTTAATAACTATATAATATTTTTTATTAAATTCTGATATATAAATAATATTTTTTATTAAATTCATAACGGATTATCTGAATTCGGTCCGATCTGATACGATCCTCGCCGGGAAGGTTTAGATCGCAGCCAAGGAACAAGAGTTGACACGACACGGAAACGACTCGAACGGAACTGGAAACGGAAACAACAATAGGATGGAAGTTCAGCAACCCTAATTCGACCCTTCAAATGACGTATTCCAGACGAATCTCATATACGCCCCAAGAAGCTGAAGAACTAACGACGCAGAACGGTAGAAGACACCACAATCGATATGTAAGTCCGGTTGATAAGTCAATTCGAATTTCAAGGAATCCACAGAAATTCTTGAGCTTCCAAAATTGGAGAAATAAACTCACAAAATTATTATTGAACTGAAATCTGAGTATAAATTCGAAAATAAGTGGCCCTATTTATAGGGTGTAAAAAACGAAATCTCTACTGCTAATCTATCTAGAAAATCAAATCTAAAAAAACATATCAAATCTTTCAAGATATACAACATGTATATCTTGAAAATAATATCTAAAAAGTAAATAAAATCTAATAACTAATTAAATTCGAAATTAAAATAAAACTAAGCCCAAATCAAATCAATTTTAAAATAAAACTAAGCCCAAATCAAATCAATTAAGCCCAGATGTCATAATTAAATTAATACATCTTGACCCAAATTAATTTTCAACTCCGATGGGCTTCTTGAATACTTCTTGAGCCCAAATCTCTTTAATCAGCACTTGCAATCCATCTCTTAGCTTCTTGGCCCTAGCTCTCGTCATAGGTCCACTAGGAATATAGGCTGGATCTTGCTCTCGAACTGCACCTTGGGCTCCATCATTCCCTTCCTCTTGAAAAGGATTTGTCCTCAAATCCAAGTTGTCACCTACATCAAAAGGACTTAAGTCAGAAACATTGAATGTAGCACTCACATTATACTCACCTGGTACGTCATAGCCCAAAACCGGGCCCATGCAACAATCACGCATGTTGATAAACATGGTTAAGAGATATTTAACAAAAACATAACTAAACAATGAAAACAACAAATCATCAAGGGCACGAAAGAGTATTTAGGCAACAAAAGTATTCAATCACCAAGTATACGAAACAAATAATGAAACTTGTGATCACAATAGATAATGAATGATATGATTAGCCAAGAAGTTCGATAGAACAAATGGTAAGAGCTAGATACGAGATGACAAGATACAATAAAAATAGTATAAGGAATTCAAGGAACTAATAGGTAGGTTCAAACATATGAGATAAATCACGACATCGAATCAACATCAGCTCATAATTCAAATAAGAGGGTCGGCTCAATACCAAATCAATAACTCATACTTCAAGAACCGATTCATAACCCAACTGTTGGGAAATTTGTCTAAGTTTCCCTCCCTCAGTAGCTACTTGTATAGATCTTAGTTTTGGTGGATCAAATCCTAAGTCCTACCAGCGTCAGTTGTCTCTAGATAGCTCTAGTTCTCAAATGTAAAGTCCTGTTTAGGTCTTTTGAGTTGTAAGTCGCAGCTGATCAAGACTCATGCTGACACTGTTCACCAGCATGAGACATGC